>PVIH01008875.1:18122-87333 GCA_004025045.1 Sigmodon hispidus | reverse complement strand
ATCTCCAGAGGTACCATTGAGATTCTGAGTGATGTGCAGCTGATAAAAACTGGAGACAAAGTAGGAGCCAGGGAAGCCACACTGCTGAACATGCTGAACATCTCCCCTTCTCCTTTGGGCTGATCATCCAGCAGGTGTTTGACAATGGCAGCATTTACAACCCTGAAGTGCTTGACATCACAGAGCAGGCTCTGCACTCCCGCTTCCTAGAGGGTGTTAGAAATGTTGCCAGTGTTTGTCTGCAGATTGGTTACCCGACTATTGCCTCAGTGCCACACTCTATCATCAATGGGTACAAGCCGGTTCTGGCTTTGTCTGTGGAGACTGATGACACCTTCCCACTTGCTGAAAAGGTCAAGTCCTTATTGGCTGATCCATCTGCTTTTGTGGCAGCTGCCCCTGTGGCCGCTGCCACAACTGCTGCTCCTGCCACAGCCCAGTCCCAGCAGCGGCTGAAGCCAAGGAAGAGTGGAAGAATCAGATGAGGACATGGGATTTGGTCTCTCTGACTAACCCCACCCACCAAGCAGCCAACCCAGCCAGCTTAATTTGAGAAATTTGAGAAATAAAAGTTTACCTCTGTTTAAAAAAAATGCTGACTTATGATTTCCAAGGTGTATCAGAGAAACCACTTACCATGTTTAAAGGACACAGACATTTATAAGCTATGGTGGGAGCAGTGTGTTCTGGCCCTCCTGGTGGAGAGAGGTTAGAATCTTGAAAAATATAGCCACTTCTGCCCCAACCCTACTCTTTCTCTCTCTCTCTCTGTCTCTCTCTCTCCCTCTCTCTCTCTCTCTCATCTCTCTATCTCCTCCTCCTTTTTCATTAAGGGCAGCCCTGGCTGTCTTTAAACTCTGTAGACCAGGCTTGCCTTGAACTCAGAGATTCATCTGTCTCCCAAGTGCTGGGATGAAGGGTGCCACTACCCCCTCCCATTTCCTACACCGACTTTAAAATTTTATGGTATTTATGTAGACCTCTGTGACCCAACCCACAAATGATAATGTGTGTACCTAGAGAATGAAGACTGTCTAGCCTGTGAGCACTGGTGTCCCTGGAAAGGTGAGGGAGGTTCTCCATCAGTATCTCAGTGTCTGTGGGAGGAAGGTGCCTGGGCCTCCAGCTGTGTCGGCTTGGCCTGAAGAGACAAACTGTTTTCTACCTCCCCTGATTCTTGTCTTCAGCTTCCACAGTTGGCTAGTACAACCTTCAGAAGAAAGGCCATTATCTGCCAAGGCTATTTGTCTTCTGTAGGCACCATGCCCAAGCAAGGTTCTCCTATGGCAGATATCCATAAATTCATATAAACACAGAAGCTGAGGGGTAGCATGCACACAGGCTCAGTCTTTGGCTTGATTTCGATCCAGAGGCTGCTGATCTTGCCAGGATGAGCAAGTGGTCCACATCGGTAATCCCAGTACTTGGGTGTTGGCCTCAGGTGGATCAGATGTATGAGGCCATTCTTAGATACACAACATTCCAGGCCAGCCTAGGCTACTTGCAACCCTGCTTATAAATCTATAAAAGTAAGGAACAGAAGAGACCGAGGAACTGGGCATTGTAGAGTGAAGCCACACATTGGTGATGCAGTGGGTGACCCACAACTGTTAACTTAGTACTCAGGAGACAGAGGCAGGAGGATCATGGTAAATTCATGCTCATCCTGGTCAACAGAAGCAGTATTAAGTTACCAGCATTCCCACAGATCGAGACTCTGTTTGGATAAAGTTAGAAGGAAGGTGGTGTGTATCCCAGCTATTCCAGAGCAAAACAGACAAAGCCAGAGAGAGAGAGAGAGAGAGAGAGAGAGAGAGAGAGAGAGAGAGAGAGAGAGAGAGAGAGAAACAGTAAAGAGGACCCACTTTCCATGCCTAGAAGACTTGAACTATGGAAAGGTTCAAGACCATCCCACCCTAGACCTAAGGATCCCAGGACAGTCCAGGGACTCTAGGAACCAAGCAAGGAGCTGCCTACACCAAGCCAAATCCCATTCCCTCAGTGGGTCCCTTGGTACTCAGTCCCCAAGGGAAGTGAGTTTGTATTACATACTGGTAAGACTGCCACCAAGCTGCCTGGTGCTGGCCAGGCCCTCTGTGTTCTGGGTCCTGTTTTTGGTAGCTGTGAGTTGCCTCTGGTCAAAGTATCCCCCAGATTTTGCCAGTCTATGAAAGATCCCAGGACTCTCAGTTCCAAACGGAAAAACTGAGTGAATTCAAAGCCTAGGACCTGACATAAACTCCAAGAGGCCTCGGGAAACCAGGCAATGAGTCTGGGAAGTATTCTCTTTGTTTAGCATTGGGTTTGTAGTTGAGAGGCAGGATGCTTGCCTGGCCACATACCTCAGAGGCCTTTTTGAGGTAGGAGAGGGAGGCTGGCAGAGTCTGACTGTTTCTGAGTGCTAGTCACTAAGTCACAGCTACTCATATTTATTTCTCCTCTCCTTCAGAAGTTAGGAAGACTGTGAAACTTGGGTTTTTTCCATTTAAAGTTTTTTTTTCCATATCTACCACTGCTCCCCCTCCTCCCCTCCTCCCAGTCCCTCCCAGTCCTCCCTCAGTCTCCCCACCCCATCCCCCCATCCATTCTCCAAAGAAGGCAAGGAGTCCCACAGTAGGTCAGTTCAGTCTGGCATATCCAGCTGAGGTAGGCCCGAGCCCCTCCCCTGGTATTAAGGCTGGGTTAGGTGTTCTTCTGTAGGGAATGGGCTCCAAGATGTCAGTTCATGCACAGGAACACAGTCTGATCCTACTGCAAGAGGCTCCATAAACTGTCCACACCATGTGACAATCATCTACCTTTGGAGGGTTTAGTTCCTTTCCATGGAGGTTCCTCAGTGATTATTTCAGAATCAGTGAGCTCCTAATAGCTTGGGTCAGCCGTCTCTGTGGGTCTCCTCATCATCATCCTGATCCCTTTGCTTATATACTCTTTTCTCTCTCTTTCTTCAGCTGGACCGGGAGCTTGACCTGGTGCTTAGCTATGGATCTCTGCTTCTGCCTCTATCCATTGCTGGATGAAGTTTCTGTAATGACAATTAGGGTGGTTATTTATTTGATTATAGAGGAAGTCCTGTTTAGGCACCTTCTCCACCATTGCTTGGAGTCCTAGCCAGGGACATCTTGTGGGTTCTTGGATGTTTCCTTAGTAATGGTTTCTTTCTAACCCCACAGTGGCTCCCTCTATCAAGATATCCAATCTTTGTTCTCTCTCTCTGTTGCTCCTCCCGCTCAACCATCTCCTCTCACGATTTGTTCCCACTTCCCCCTGCTCACTCCCTGTTATGATCCCAATTTACTCAGGAGATCTTTTCTATTTCTCCTTCCCAGGGGGATCCCTGGATGTCTCTCTTAAGTTCCTTCTGTTACCTAGCTGTCCCAGGTTGTGGTTTGTATCCTGGATATTCTTTGCTTTATATCTGAAATTCACTTATGAGTGAGTATATATCATGTCTATCTTTCTGGGCTTGTGTTACCTCACACAGAATGATATTCTCCAAATCTATCCATTTGCCTGCAAATTTTAGTATGTTATTTTTTTTTTTACTGCTGAGTAGTACTCCATTGTGTAAATGTACTACATTTTTTTAAAATCTATTCTTTAGTTGAGGGGCAGTGTGCAACTTGTTTTGACCAACTAACTAGGACATGTGTGTCACACACAGCAGAAAGAACAATGTCTCTCCAAAGACAGTTTTTTTTTTAAAGATTTACTTATTTATTTTTATTTTATGTACAGTGGTGTTTTGCCCTGAAGCTAGAGTTACAGACAGTTGTGAGCTGCCATGTGGATGCTGGGAATTGAACTTCAGTCCTCTGGAAGAGCACTCAGTGCTCTTAACCACTGAGCCATCTGTCCAGCCCCCAAAGACAGTTGTTTTAAAAGTTGATATAAAGATGATTAAAGTCCTTTAAAAGCCAGCTCAGGGGGCTGGAGAGATGGCTCAGAGGTTAAGAGCACTGACTGTTCTTCCAGAGGACCTGAGTTCAATTCCCAGCAAAACCACATGGTGGCTCACAACCATCTATGATGAGGTCTGGTGCCCTCTTCTGTAAAACTGTATGCATAATAAATAAATAAATCTTTTAAAAAAAAAGCCAGCTCAGAATCCAGGTCTTCCTGGCTTTCTCATGCACAATGAGAGGGATTCCCTGGTTGATATGAAGAGCAGATTGCTGAAGTCAACATCATCCACACCCTAAGGTCTTCTCACCTATCTGGGAAACAAGACCAAAGCCAGGAAACATGCCTGGGTGGATTTTGGTTGTGAGTAAACATGTCTCTTGGGTCATTCAAACTTCAGGAATTATTGTGGATTATTTTTTTAGTTTTTTTGAGAGAGGGTTTCTCTGTGTAGCCCTGCTGTCCTGAAACTCAATCTGTAGACCAGGCTAATCTTGAACTTGAAGATTTACCTGTCTTGCCTCCTGAGTGCCGGGATCAAAGGTTATTTCCCTTCTTTTGTGTTAATACATTTATATGTTCTCACTATTTAATCTTCCCTGGCCTCAGAGGGAAGACATGGAAAGAGAACACATTTAGTCCCACAGCAGCTGGGAGTGGCTGCTTTACAGTCCAGTTTGTCCTTGGGAGACGGAGATATGGCTCCAAGGTCAAGAGCTCTTGCTGCTTCTACAGAGGACTGAATTCAGTTCCTAGTTCCCAGGCTGGGGGCTGAGGGGATCATGATTCCTTATAACTCCAGCTCTAGGAAATTAGTCTAACTAGATTAGATTAGAAAAGGCTAGCCTTCTAAAGTAATTGCATGTGCATTACACACACACACACACACACACACAGAGAGAGAGAGAGAGAGAGAGAGAGAGAGAGAGAGAGAGAGAGAGAGAGAAACATAAATCTTCAGCAGGACCTGAGGATGCACACTTTTAGTCCCAGTACTCAGGAGGCAGAGGTAGGTATATCTCTGCGAGTTCAAGACCAACCTGGTCTACACAGTGAATTCTAAACTTTACCATGTTTCAAAAGAAAAAAAAACCAAACAATTAAACAAACAAAAACCAGAGAGAGGCAGAGAAAGAAAAGATGAGCCTGGGAGATGGCTCAGTGGTTAAGAGCATTTGCTGCTCTTGCAGAAAATCGAGGATGATTCCCTACACCCACTAGGTGGCTCCCAACAATCTGTAACTGTTTCCCAGGGATCCAATGCTTTCTTCTGTCCTCATGGGCCCACGCCCTGATTGCTGTCCATCTTCCCAGACCCTTCTTCAGTGTATTTTGATGCAGATCCAGCTCCTCATTTAAGAGCCACGTAAGCTAGAGGGGAAAGACGTGTCCCTGACGGAGCCAAGTGGCCTCTCTGGGAGTTTTAAGGTCAGGTTCTCTGCTCTACACTGTAACTCCCAAATCATTTCTCTTTGATTCAACACTTCTGCTTCTAGGACTTTGCCCCGTGGACATCCTGACTCAAGCAAAATGATGTGGGTAAAAGGTCAGCCAGCATAGTACTGCCTATAACCAAAGTTCAGAAGCAGCGAGAGCTCTGTGTTGGGAAATGAGGCAGGAAGCTAAACACTGGGTAGGGGGGTGGGGGGGGACCACTTAGAGGCAACGTGTGTGGTTGGGTTCACTCAAAGACAGGGACCGAGAGCTCTAAACACTAAAGAGAATTTCCCCATTTGTGTAAATAAAGGGGTTGGGAATGAATGTGCATGAACGGCCAGCACATGAGCAAGGCGGGACCTCGTTCTGGAGAAAATGTCTTCCTGTGCCTTCAGCCCCCTGAACCTTTTGGAATACTTCTTGTGGACTGGTTCTGGTTCCAAGGCCAAAATCATTCACAGTTTCTGCAACTTGACACTCAGATTTTTAAGAATAATAATCCAAAACATGTAAAAAAAAATCTAGTAATATTATTTCTAAGACAAGATCTCTGTAACTAAAATTTATGTACAAGTGTTTTGTCTGCATCTATTTTGCAAATCACTTGCATGCAGTGCTCAAATAGACCAGAAGAGGGCGTCAGATCTCCCTGGGTCTAGAGTTAACAGACAGTTGACAGCTGCTCTGTGGGGTTTGGGAATTGAACTCAGGTCCTCTAAGACAGCAGCTCATGCTTTGAACTTCGGGCCCACCCTCCAGCCTCCTCCCAATGACTTTAAAACACTAGCTGTAATCAAGTCACTGTTTTTCCAAAGATCTCCTTCCTCCCTCCCTCCCTCCCTCCCTCCCTCCCTCTCTCCTTCCCTCCCTTCCTTCTCCTCCTCCCCCTCCTTTGCATTCATCTCTACAGAGTACTTCTGGGTATCTAGAAAGTTCTGAGATAAAACAGTGACCAGAGGTCACCCGGGACCTCTGGGAGCTGACATTCCCTGGGGGGAGAATTGGTCTTTCGGTCCCGGTAGTGGAAGGCCTTGATGGGAGCTGAGGTGGGCAGACCCTCTAAGATTAGGTAACATTTAAACAGAGATCTGAGTGAGGATGACTGAGACAGGTATGGACCTCTATGGGACCCTGTGACCAGCAGAGTCCTACGCACTGACAGTCCCCACTACTAAGGGACTGTGCATTGCCACCGTGAAACCATGATGTTGGCGCTTCCAGTTTGCACAGGTCACACATATTCAGCAGTCAGTCCCACTAAGGCATCTCAAACCACATACCCCCAAGGGACATCATGAGAAGTGCAAAGGTCACAGAGCTGGGCAGGTTTTGCATTTTTGAGCCTGGCGTGGGAACAGAGACTCCTGGAAACACTGTACCTTCACACTTCCTTCCCAATGCATTTCCACCTCCTCTGAACCCAAGCGGGTAGAGGAAGTACAGTCTATCTCAGATCACTGCATGGGTAACAGAGCATTTCACCACAGATAGGGTAAGTGGTTTTCTTAGGCAAGATGCCACACCATGTTGTCACAGAAGCCCCTGTCCTATCCTACCTTACTCTCTCCAGAGTTCCCTAGACATCCCACCTTGTTCTCAGCCCACAGCTCCATACCGACAGGGGGACAGGACCTGTTCAAAAGCTCCCAGACAGGGTGTCAACTGTCTGCACTAGCCAACATTCCCCAAGGCAGGAAAGGGGAGGTGGCTGAGTCAGTGAGCGTGAAGTCCTCCACCGAAGAAGCCGGAATAAGAGATCTGGCACTCTGTGTCTGCCACACTGGAGACAGTCACTACAGATCCCTGCCAAGGAGAGGCTCTATCAGCAGGTTGCCAGGGACCACTCCCTCTCTCAACCATCTCAGAATGCCCAAGCCCACGTTCAGGGTACCTGGGAAGATGATCTGCAGCTGGTTCAGGAAGCGTATGCACCTGGCTGGTCTCCATAGAAACACATCATCCTTCCCTCGAGACCTTTGACAGGAGTCGAAAGAAGCTTGTACCATAGCCATTTTTCTTTGGAATTCTCAGGCTAGATGCCAAGTCATGTTGTCACAGGGGACATCTGGCTTGTTGAAGCCCCTGTCCTGTCCTGTCCGCCTCTCTCCAGGACACTGTCATTTCTCTTTCAGTCTTCCAGAAGCCTCACCTTGCTTCCAGCCCCCAGGTCATGGTCCATTCACTCACCCTCCTAAGCGTTCATCCCTCAGCCTTTGGGCATTCTTTCTTCTGCTGGAAGAGTCCTCTTTGCTCCTGAGGGCCTGGGATCTTCATTCTGGAGGTGCTGGTCCCAGGAAGATCAACGAATAGGAAACTTATCCTATCCCAGGTGAGGCTGCAATTACAGTCTTCAGTGAAACTCCAGGGTTTCATCAATACTATCTTTGTTGTATGTGAGGCCAGAGAGCCTTCAATGAGCCTAAACTCAACCTTCCAGACCTACTTTTTCTTTTTCTCACTTTAAGCAAAAGTTGATGGGAAAGTGAAGTGTGGAATAAAAGGCATTTGGGCAGGCTGGATGGTTCAGTGCCGCTTAGCCTGAGGAACAGTGACTCAGTCTCTGAGACTCATGTGGTGGGAGAAGGGAATGGTCTCAGACTTCATGCTCTGACTTCCTAAGGGTTCTCTCTCTCTTCCTTTAGTGGAGATGTCTCCAGAGAGGGTATGTGGCTTGCTCACCGTAACACAGCTGGTGCACTGCAGAGTTCATGAATGTGCAGCTTTGTTGGGGGTAGCACAGGCATCATCTGTCCATCCTCTCTCACCATGAGCACCTTGAAGACATTTCCTGATAATTTCCAGTTCAGAGCCTGGCTCCTGAGGCCTGTTGGCTTCTGTCAGAGGCTTGAGGAAGGCTGACCCTGGAATCCAATCTCACTGGAGACCTTGTTCCTAGAATTTGAGGCAAATGGATGACACCAAAAGGTCCTGAGTGCAAAGGATTGGGGGAAAGGGTCTGTCTGTGCTTCTGAAACATTGAGTTCTTGCCTTAGCCAATGGCCTGAGCTGAGCTTGGGCTGGAGGTGGACTTGGGGTGTAGCAGGACATGTGAAGGAAGCACCCAGGACTACTCCTTCTTACCAGCCCTGTGCCACAGATACGAGCTGACTTGGATCCAGGCCCAGTGCTGGGTGGTTGGTTGGCTGGGTGGCTGTGTAGCTGTGTGGCTGGGTGGCTGTGTAGTTGTGTGGCTGGGTGGCTGTGTAGCTGTGTGGCTGGGTGGCTGGGTGGCTGTGTGGCTCATTGGCTGGGTGGCTGTGTAGCTGTGTGGCTGGGTGGCTGTGTGGCTCATTGGCTGGGTGGCTGTGTAGCTGTGTGGCCGGTGGCCTTGAACCAGGTAGTACACTGGAACCCGTTTCCTCAGCCACCAACAAAGATGATGATAGAACATGTCACTGATAAAGGGCGTACATGAGGGACTCTGCGGGGGTTGACAGGCAGTGAGACTCTATGACTGACCACTGTCCTTTCTGAGTCACTGGGCTCTTAGATATCACAGTGGATTGTCATGGCTAACTGATTTCTCTCTTACAAGCAAATCTCCTGGACTATTTCCCAGAGTGTGAGCCAGGCATCTACAGTTGCTTGAGCTGGGACACATCTCTCTCAGCTTGAGGACTCAACTTTTCTATCCATAAAATAGTGACTGTCCCATTCACTTCAAAGGAATGCTCAAGGCTTAGACAAGGTCATCAAAGGGCCCCCCCGTGACCCCTCTGAGCTCATTTCCCCCTGTGCCAAGTGGGCTAAACACAATACCTGTGTCATAGGATTGTTTGGATCAATAGAGGTCATCATAGCAACTGTTTGGTTCCATGCCACATGCCAAGCACAGAATTATGAACTGTGGGCTTAAAAACAAGCTAAGCAGGGATGTGGTGGTGTATCCCTGAGGGCTCAGCTCTTGGGAGGTGGGGCCAGGGGGATCAGGAATTTAAGGCCAGCCTTTGCTACATAGTGAGTTCCAGGCAGAAACCACCTGGGACTTTGTCTTTAAAAACATACAAATGAACAAAAGAACCTCCAACAAAATAAAACTAAAACCAAAACATTACAAAGAGTAAAAGCAAGCTGAGCTGAATCCAAACCCTCTTCTGAGTGTTTAGTGTTTGCTTCTTTTCCTTCCTTCCTTTCTTTCTTTCTTTCTTTCTTTCTTTCTTTCTTTCTTTCTTTCTTTCTTTAGACAGGTTTCTCTGTGTAGCCCTGACTGTTCTGGAACTCACTATGTAGACCAGGTTAGCCTTGAACTCAGAAATTCCCCCATCTCTGCTTCCCAAGTGCTGGGCCTAAAGGCTTGCATCACAAATACAAGTCTTTGGTTTTTATTCATCCTATTGAAACAGGGCTGCCTTATGTTGTCTAGGCTGGCTTTGAACTCTGTGACTCAAACAATCCTCCTGCCTCAGTCTCCAGAGTAGCTGGGATGGCAGGCTTGCCACCTTGCCCCATGGATTTAGGAAATTTGAGTGTTTGTCTGAACTTGTTGAAGAAGAGGCCAGTTTCACACTATGCCATTAAGATTACATGCTTCGTCTCAGTAGAGAGTGAAATACACATCTTGCTGTTTCCAAGGACCTCCGTGCCCACTCTTTAACCCAACTCTGCAACCTTGCTAGGTGGTCCTGTCATTTCCCTAACTGAAACACAGAAAGCAAGGTTTGTCCAAGGTCACATGGTGAGCTGAGATAGTACCGGGCTCCAATCCTGCTAATGTGCCATCGCACCAGATTCATAAGCAGAGACCTAGCTCCATCAGTTAGGCCCTCTGCACTCAAAACCCAGTCTGGGTCTCCATTTTTGTTAGGTATGAGTTTCTGCACATCACAGGAAGGGGCACACGAGGCACTGGAAGCCAGTATTTATTTTTAAAGGCCTAGCCTACCTTTAGAAACACACAGGGACATGTGTCACACCAGAAGGGAGATGTGACAATAGGGAGCGGCTGTTTTGACAACAGAGATATTGACAAACCAGGCCAGGGGAACTGTCCGAGGTCACAGGGTGAGACCTTGATAAGCCAGAGAGCCCGGCTTGGGGAGCAGCTCCCCAGGCCGATCTGGACTGCATTAGCAAGTGAGGAATAAGTGATGTGTGTTGAGCTCAGAGCTCTTGCTGGGACCCTCATGCCGCTTTCTTGCAACTATCACCAGATAGAAGCCTGCAATTTGGGAAGTAGACAAGCCCAGCAGGTGTTGGCAACTCCATTGCTGAGCCTAGGATCTCTGGACCTCCTATTTCAGACTGTACTGTGACCACAGGAAGTCCTGGGATGCGGCCGGGAGTGACTCCTCCTGCAGCCTGGGTTGCATAACGCCAGGCAGGAGGCTGCAGGCTGGCTGCAGGCGGAGGCGGCTGAATCTCTGTGCCCAGAGCCGCCCTCCACGCTTGGGGCGTGGCCGCCGCCCCTTTATCTGTGACTCCAAGGCTAGGACAGACGCTGCACACAGACTCCTCTCAGCTCTGCTCTGGCTACAGGTGAGGCTGCGCCTGAAGATGCCGGGGCTGGGATGGGTGTAGAGATGTCCTCCAGGGCCGCGGGGGCTGGGGATGTGCTCCAGGTTCTGCACGTGCGCGGTGCTCAGTGGCGGAAGTGGGCAGGTGGCGGAAGAGGAGACGAAGCCGAAAACAGCAAGACCCTGACAATCTTGTAGGAAAGCATCTCCCCGTAGGGGACAGAGAGGCTGCCTGGGAGATCAGCAGCAAAGAGGGAACAGGAAGAAGCAGAATCTGAGGTCACCCCCGCAAGACGATGGAAACAGTGGCAGGGGGTGGGGGTATCAGGGCACTGTAGCTGGGAGCGGGGGCGGAGAGCAGGATTATGTGGGGACCAGAGGCAGCGTGTCTGGGAGGGAAGGAGGACCCAGGCTGCAGCATGGCCTGTGAGTTGCTGGGATGGAGGGAATACTTCATTACATTCTGCAGAAGGTCGGCAGGGAAGTGGGCCTGCAGGATCACAGCCAGGGGACAGCCGCACAGGCTGTGTGCTGAGATAACGAGGCAAGAAGGGGCAGGAATGGGTGTGGGGGGCAGCGGGCACGGATCCAGTGGGGAACCCGAGGAAAGCTCTAGGGAGGTGGGAGGGCCATCAGTTCGTATTGGACCCCTCCCATAGTGTCACCACAGCACTAACCTGGGGAGATTTTTCCCTAGCAACCCCTGCAGATTCCAGGGCTACCTCAGGCCATGTGCTAGGCGCTTTGATGAATTCTCTAGGCTGACCTGCACTTGTTGAACATCTGGGGACGCTATGTTGAAGCTCCTGTCAGGGGGACTGGGTGCCTCAGGTCCCCTCTGATGGAAGGGTACCCTTTCTCATTCTCTATCCCTTTCACAGATAACCCTTGCTGGTCAGTGTACAGTGCAGGTACCCGTCCTGTAACTGTCCCAACCTCTCTGAGCTGTTTCCTCATTTCAGGAAACTCTTCTTGGAGCAGTGGAGTGTCTGAGTTCCGGGGAAGAATGTCCTTAAAAATTACTTATTCCATTCTGATCACATTTCTGGGCACAAATGGAGGCCTACCGCACAGTTACAAACACAGTTTCTATTCTGCCTTGGAAGGCATGGAGGGGTGGACTTTTTCTTTCAACTGATTGAGCTGAATTGAAGAATTAGTTTGCAGAGAGGGAGGTGACCTGGTTGCTGAGAGATCTGAAGGCCTGCCAGAGCTTGCACACCCTACATTCACACACTGGGCGCTCAGAAGTTGCCTGGGTCTCTGCTTCTGGAGTTAGACAAACATTGGTGTCATCTTGCCTCTGGGCCTGGATCATCAGATGAACCTAGGATTTGAAGCTGTGCAGAACCATGTTGGAAATTAGCTACTGTAACCAACTAATAGAATACCTAACAACAAGGATTTGGGGTTCCCCTTGACTTGTCTTCCCTTCGGCACCTCTCTGGAACCTTTGTCTCCCACAGTCCCAATGTTAGCTCTAGCTGGACTTCTTAGTGCTAGCCTTTGTCTTTTGTAGATAGGAGTCTTGCTGTTTTTCCCAGATGAGCCATGAACTCCTGGGTTTGAGTGATTTTCCTTTCTTTCTTCTCCAAGTAGCTATTAAATTATTTTTTGAGACAGGCTTTCAGTATGTAGGCCAAGCTGGCTTGGAACCCTGAATACTCCTGCCTCAGCCTCTCAATTGTAGGGTTAATTTTTAATTTTTTTTGTTTTTGTGTTGAGACAGGGTTCCTCTGTGTAGCCCTGGCTGTGCTGGAACTCACTCTGTAGACCAGGCTGGCCTTAAACTCAGAGATCCACCTGCCTCTGCCTCCTGAGTACTGGGATTAAAAGCATGCGCCACGATGCTCAACTGGGTTATTTGTTTATTTTTAGCAGGTTCATAGAAATATAAAAAAATGAAGTATGCATAGTGCTGCACACCTGTAATCCCCGCACTCTGGAGGCAGAGGCAGGGGAATCATGATTTGAAGGCCACTCTGAGCAATATGGTGAGATCCTGTCTGAAAAGGATAAAGATGGCTGAGTCAGTAGTGCTTTCTGAGTAAGCACAAGGACCTGAGTTTGGATGTCCAGCACCCCCATGGAAAGCCTGTGACTCCAGGGCTGTGGGGGGGTGGGCCTTAGAGGGTTCACTGGCTGTCAGTCTAGCCCAACTGGGGAACTCCAGGCTCAGCGAGAGAGCCTGCCTCAAAATAAGGTGCAGTGTGATGGAGGAAGACAGTTTACCAACTTTGGCCTTCACATGTGGGTGTGCATCCGCATGTTCACTCACACAGGGGTATGCATCCGCATGTTCACGCACGAAAGCAAAGACAAAAGAAAGAGACTGAGGAAAGAATAGAGAGAGAAAAAAGGATGACATTTGTGCACTGTAATTTCTGAATCCTAGCTTTATTCTCTTTTATCTAATGTGGTCAACCTTTGCTCTTCATGGCAAGATAAAATAGACTAAGAGAATGTGCTGAGCAGTCAGGGCCTACACAGCAACGGAAAATGCTTTCTTTGCATGCTGAGGAGGTGAAGAAGGGCAGGGATGACCACGCCTGCTGAGCCTTTAGTGGGACTTGAAGTACCTGAGGGCTAGGGAATAACCATGCTCATGTGCTAGCTCTGATCATTTCAAAACCCTTGTTCCTCGAGCATAGTAGGCCTAAAATAATTACTGATGGACTGCCACAGGGCCTCAGGACACTTTGAAGTAAGTGAATTCTTCTTTTTGTTTTTCTTTAATGAAAAATACCCGAAGTGGAAGGGGCTTATGTGGCTGAGCAATGAGATCCCAACAGAAATAATGAAGCCAATTCCAGGATCAACACTGAGCATTAAGCAGTGACTTTTTTTTTTTAATTTTTATTTATTAGCTTTGGTGTTTGCCTGGAACTGGGGACTGAAACTACAGACAGTTGTGAGCTGCCATGTGGGTGCTGGGAATTGAACTCTGGTCTTCTGGAAGAGAAGTCAGTGCTCTTAACCACTGAGCCATCTTTCTAGCCCCGGTTTATTTGTTTGTTTGTTTTTTAAGATTTATTTATTTATTATGTATACAGTATGCAGAAGAGGGCACCAGATGTCATCATAGATGGTTGTGAGTCACCATGTGGTTGCTAGGAATTGAACTCAGGACCTCTGGAAGAACAGTCAGTGCTGTCAACCTCTAAGCCATCTCTCCAGCCACACAGGGATGGTTTTTGTAAGAGCCCAGTGGCAGCTCTTTTTAGCCAGCTCAGAGAGGTTAAGGACCTCTCACAAAGTTACCAAATTAGTAAATTCCAGACCTTGGATTCCATGCCCGCACAAAACCTGGACGTTGGCTCCCTCAGAGTTGAGTAGTGGTCAGGCGCTGTCCTCTTCATGGTGGCCTTTTGGCTGGGTTCCTTCCATAGGCATCCATGTCATCCATTCTCTGTGTTCTTTGTTCTGTGGGTGTGGCCTGATGGGTGCAGGCCAGAAAGCACTGGGCAGAACCTGAGCATGGGCAGCCATGTCAGGGCTCAATCTCTCCAAAGCTCCTGATGATCCACAGCCAGCTGGATCATCTGGCTGTGGGAGATGAGTTAGCAGGCTTGGAGAAGGGGAACGGGAGGATTAGCATTCCGTCTTCCTCTTGGCAACCTATGCCCTGCCCTGGCCTGGCCAGGGCATACCAGGGCATACATTTGATATATATATTTATATATATATATACATATATATTCGTGCATGTGGTTTGTGCACATGGAAGTGCTTATCTCAATAGTTAGAGGGCATCAGATCCCGTGGAGCTGGAGTCATAGGCAGTTGTGAGCCTGTGGGTACTGGGAACTGAACTCAGATCCTCTGGGAGAGCAGCACACACTCTTAGCTGCTCAGGCATCCCTCCAGCCCAAGGATGTCTGTCTTTTGACCTACCAGCTTACAGTTTATCCTTAGGTATTCTCTAGCTCTGTGACAGCACAACTGGTGTTCAAACTCCTTCTTTGGGGAAATCACTTCCCAGCTCCCTTTCCTGGGTCTGTGGGCAGGTGCCAATGCTCAGGGATCCTGGAATCCAGAAGGCTGTTACCCTGAATGTTCCTTACTGAGAACAATTTAATTATTAAGTTCCATGTCCTCAAGAGTCTAAAATTCAGTTTCCCTGGTCCTTAAATATGTCCCCAAGGATCAGGTAAATGTTTCAGTAGACAGTTAACCACCCCCTTCCCTAAGTCAGTTTCAAGTAGCCCAGGCTGGCTCTGTTCTTGCTCTGTATAGCCAAAGATGACCTTTCTGATCCTCCTGCCTCCACCTCCCAAGTGCTGAAATTATACGTGGGTACCACCACACCAGGCTGGGATACAGCCATGGGTGCCACCACACCAGGCTGGGATACAGCTAACTTTCTGTATGTCCATTTGTCCCGACCCCAAATCCATTGGCTCAGATTTTGTTGTGCTGCTAGGGTGGGACCTTGGGCCTTACACCTGCCAGGCCACACTCTCATTCCATGGACAGGATTTTAAAGAACTCATCAAGCTAATCTCAGGCTGGGAATTTCTCTAACCACTCTACTAGTATTCGTAGAAATGACAGCTAGGATATACTGAGCCCCTAGACAGCTCAACCTTACTTAGTTTGAGCCTTTTAAATCTCTGCAGCAATGTACAAGGTCTGTGATTTTTGTCACAGCCACACGAGAGCTAAGAGCCGAGAGTCAGTCTGTGGCCCAAGGGCACGGAGCTTTTGTTTTATGGGATCACATTTGATTGTTCCTAAAGCCCATCTCCCAGAAAACCTTTTTTTTTTTAACTTTATTTATTTATTTGCCTTGGTGTTTTGCCTGGAACTGGAACTACAGACAGCTGTTAGCTGCCATGTGGGTGCTGGGAGTCGAACCCAGGTCCTCTGGAAGAGCAGATGGTGCTCTTAACCGCTGAGCCAGTCCCCCAGAAAACCTTTCTAAGAAAGAGGCCAATCACCTCCCCGTCCCCCTCCAAAGACAGAATTTCTCTGTGTAGTCTTGGCTGCTTTGAACTCGCTCTGTAGAGCAAGCCGGCCTGGAATTCAAAACTCTGCCTGCCGGTGCTGGGATCAAAGGCACGTGCTATCCTTAAGGGCTCACTTAACCTTTTGCTTTTAATTTCCCTTCTGATTCCCGCTGAGTAAGGGATGGAAGCCCACCAAGTGCACCTGATAACCATCTCCCAGACCCCAGCCAGCTGCCACCCATTGGCTTGGATCTGCCTTTGTTGTAGGATCTTGGGTACATCATAGCTTTCCAGACAGGAATATACTTCAGCCACAGAGGTGATGTTTGCGGCTGAGCCTGGATTTTACTACTTTGGAGGTTAGAAAGAAAGAGAGGAGGGAGGGCTCTTTAGCTCCACCTTCCCGTGACATCACACAAGACACTTCCAGGCTCTTGGAAGCTCCACCCCCAGAGTTCCTCACCTGTGCACAGGCCACTTAGCCCCTCCCTAGCATCCGGTGACTTTCTGTAGTTCTATAGCTGACGTCATTGGCCCCCTAGCCCTGGTACCCCCAGGTACCCAGTGCAATTTGAGAGGCCTAGTGGGTGGGTGGGTGGGTGGGGGTGCTGTGGCAGTTTGCTGGGCTTTCTGTCCAGGACTGGCAAGGCCTGGCTGCCTGATCGGTGGATCACTCTAGATGCCCTAAGATCTCTCTTGATCACCTCATTCCTTGTGGCTCAGCCTTGACCTCTGTCCTTGTTCCCTCTTCTCCTCTGGATTTGAGGTTTATTAGATGCAGAGGACAGGATCTAATTCTGAAAATAGATCCATTTATATGAATTAGTGCTTCTGCCAGTGCTCTAACAGAAATCAAGCCATGGGCCTCTATCCCTAGAATATTGCCTCCGGGTTCTGTGTTCAGGCCTCACCATGTCTAGGAACATTGTGTGCAGATATTGTCCCGCTCCTGAGGAGTGGCTGTGAGCCAGGGCATCCCCAATGCAGATCTGAGGCTAGGAAAGAAGGAGACTAGAAGGCTAAGGGAGTACTTTACACAATCCCCGCAGATCTGTACTTAGCAGTGCTGGTCCAGAGGTGCAGGCGGATGTCACAAGAGGCAGGCCAGCCGCAGAGAGCTTGGTAAGCGTCCAGGTTTGCAGAGGAAGCACTGCATTCCCACAGACATGCATTCTCCTACCTCCTTCCCTGGAGTAAGTATCTCTGTCTTAGATTGCACCATCAGAACAAAGGATGGGTGCTAGGACTCTCCTCCCAGAGAAGTTACAAGAACTGATTATGCTGGGCGGCACTCAGGGCAGACAGACAGGATCTCTGTGAGTCTGAGGCTGGCCTGATCTACAGGGCGAGTTCCAGGACAGCCAGGGCTACACAGTGAAACCCTGTCTTGAAAATCAGAAAAAACAAAACAAAACAACGAGCATAGACAGCTGTTTGGTTTCAACTTGCCTTCTCATATCCTCATGACTGGGAAGGAAGGGTAAGTCATGTAAACTTGGCACATGTAGGGTCAACAAAGCTAAGTATACTTTGCCATAGATCTTCTTGGAGTCTCCGATGTGTCTCATGCCTTGCGAAGTCCCAGGAGTGGGAGATGGAGCCTAGGACTTAGAAGATCACTGGGACCTAGTAACTAGGTGTACATGGGTGTTACCCAGCTTCGATGTTCCCACGGCAGAACAGCCTTGGCATGCTGGCTATGTCTAGGAGGGAACGCCAAGGTCTAGCTTCCCTGTGAGCCACACACGACGTGTTCTGAAGCCTAGTCTAGTCTGCCCCCCACCCTCCCCGCACAGGACGTGAATAGAGGCCCAATTGTTATGACTGAAGTCCCTTCTCCTGGGAAGAGGAAGAAGCCCTGCATAGGAATTGTTAATCATTCTTTGTTAATAGTCCATCTAAAGGACCTGCTTCCTGAGTCTGCCCTGAGGCAGGCTCTCTGGGATGAAGGAGGTAGAGGAGCACCCTGCTCCCTAAGGCTAAGGAGCCTCCCTTCATGTGTAGTGATGCCTGATGGATCCCACTCTTTTGGCTATTTGGAGCTCTCTCTGTAGACCAGGCTGGTCTCAGATTCACAGAGCTCTGCCTCCTGATGATCGAACTCTTGAAGAAGCCTAGAGAGTGGAAGTTTATGGGGGAGAACAGGCTTGGAACAGGCCCTGATGCCCCCTCTATCAGCTCTTGAGTTGTTCATGAATCCTTTGGGTGGTCTGGGGGTAGTGGCAGAGAGGCTGTGAAAACATAAGCACCGAATTATAGCATGGCTGGGACAGAGGTGGCTTTGTCAGACATCTGGTGAGCGCTGAGTCCTGAAAGCCTGTTTAGGGAGTTGCTTGAGTTGGTCAATGATGGTGTCTTAGTAAGAGTTGCTGTTGCTGTGATGAACACCACGGCCCAAGCGACTTGGGGAGGAAGGGTTTATTTGGCTTACACCTTCCACATCACACATCGCTGTGGTGATATATTGTATATTACATTGGAGTTCATCATCAGAGGAAGTCAGGACAGGAATTCACATGGGGCAGGAACCTGGAGGCAGGAGCTGATGCAGAGGCCATGGAGGGGTGCTGCGTATTGGCTTGCTCCTCATGGCTTGCTCAGCCTGCTTTCTTATAGAACCCAGTTCAGGGATGGCACCATCCACAATGGACGGATCACTGATTAAGAAAATGTCCTATGGGCTTGTCTACAGCCAGATCTTATAGAGGTGTGTCATCAATCGAGGCTTGCCCTTCTCTGGTTACTCTATACAGCTTGTATCAAGCTGATATAAAAATTGCCTGCATAAAGGAGAATCCTGCATTGAGTGGCAGGCGCCAGGCAAATGTGCTGCGTTTATTAAATGACTGATGAATAGCCATGCTACCATGTCTTAAATATTAGTTATTTTTTCTTCTCTGAGCAAAGAAACCAAATGGAGGCAGGGCTTATTTTGACTCCCGGTCTGAGGGTGCATCCATCCATCATGGTCCAGAAGGCATGGCAGTGGGTGCTTCAGCTGCCCATCACATTGCATCTACAGTTAGGAAACCGAAAGAAAGGAATGCTGTAAATGCTGGTATTCAGTGTGCTTTCTCCTTTTTTTTTTTTCTTTTTTTTTTGTCATAGAGGAAATGCTTTTTTATTGAAAATATATTTTTTCATATAATGCATTTTGATTACATCTCCCCTCCTCCAACTCATTCCATATCCTTTTTACATCCTCCACCAACCATGCTCTTTTTCTTTCTTTTAAAGATTTATTTATTTACTATGTTACAGTGTTCTGTCTGCATGTGTCCCTGCAGGCCAGAAGAGGGCACAAGATCTCACTATAGATGAGCCACCATGTGGTTGCTGGGAATTGAACTCAGGACCTCTGGAAGAGCAGTCAGTGCTCTTAACCTCTGAGCCATCTCTCCAGCCCCTAAAAATATTTTTAAAAACCCAAAATAACAAACAAATCAGAATAAGATAAAACATACGGACAAGGAAAAGAAGAGCTAAAGAAAAATCGCAAGAAACACATAGATTCTGAGATGCACACATTCACATACACAGATAAATCATAAAAAAATAACATGAGAAACCATACTATATAAGCAAAAAGTATGTAGGGTTTTAAAAAAAAGCCATTGAGTTTGTTTTGTGTTGACTATCTGCTAGGCTTGGGGCCTGCACCTAAGGGTGGTTTGTAAACCCAATGAGATTCCAATGGATGTTTCATTTGTGAGGAAAAATTATCAATTGGAGATAGCTTCTAGGTTAGGGATGTGATATCACTGCCTGGGAGGCCAGCCTCCAGACAGTTCAGGGCTCAAAGGGAAATCCAGGATCCTAGGTGAGTACTAACTAGACTTTTCTATTTGAGGGGGTTAGGGAAAAAGACACCCCTTCTTCCTCCTAATGGTTTCCTTCAGACCTTTTCTTTATTCTTCTTTAATTCCTGGTGATTTCCTGATGTTGTTTTCCTTCTAACCCAGTTTAACTCTCTCATTCCTGATGTTTTCCTTCTAATTCATTTTAACTCTACCTTTATTCTTTTTTTTTTTTTAACTTTCATTTATTTGCCTTGGTGTTTGCCTGGAACTGGGAACTGGAACTACAGACAGTTGTGAACTGCCATGTGGGTGCTGGGAATCGAACCCGGGTCCTCTGGAAGAGCAGTCAGTGCTCTTAACCGCTGAGCCATTTCTCCAGCCCCCACCTTTATTCTTTCCCTTAAAGTTTATACACCCCAGCAGAATCTTTTAGGCAATATAAAAATTACAGCTTGTTACATTCTGATTTTCAAGTGAATGTGTACAATGAACATGAGACAAACAGCAAAAGACATCATGTTTTCAATATCCCTTACATGATTGAACATCTTACGTATTACAAGCAAAAAAAAAAAAAAAAAAATCTCAAGAACCCACGTACATTCATACCCAAGCAACTTGTTATAGATTAACCATGTAAGCAAGCAACGTATTCTCGGTCAGGTCTTTTACTGACAGGCTGCATTTTTCAGTTACAAAGAAAAGGACAATTACTTTATTACTTATCTTGAAAAGTAAACTTATAAGAAATCTAAAAGGAATCAGTCAGCTCTAGGGTACATATCCACTCATCAATAATTTTTTAAGTCAGGAGATTGAGGGCAGAAATGGGTACAAGGAATTAATCATGCCCTTTGGTCATCAACCAGTCCTAGCAAGAAAAGTGAGTCAGCTAATAACTGGGCTGCTTTGTTCTTGTTCCCCGACCTTAAAGAGTTTCACATTCAACTCTATACCTTCCTCAAACTTTAGATTATCTTCTTGGGTATCTTCTTCACACCATGCCAGATACCAGAGAAAGATGGCAGCATTGAACAAGCAAAGGCACAGCAGAAGAAAAAGACATTCCAGGGTCTGTGTTCCCAGGGCCTCGCCTATCGGAGATCCTCCATCAGGGCTTTCCTTCCTGGTGGCCTGACACCTTGAACTCCAATGGCCCCTGTCATTGGTTCCTGTGAGAGAGCCACTGTCATGCGGGCTTGGGTTACTTTCTCTCTCTGCTTCCCCCGCCCAGCGTTCACCCCGATCTGTGCAGGTGCTGTTCATGCTGCCACAGTCTCTGTGAGCTCGTACCCCGGTGCAGCCACTGGAACAGTGAGAGCAAACAGAACTCAGAAAGAAGGAGCTTGGTTTGGGGTGTGACACAGGCAAGGTGGGAACCAGGACACGGGCAGTCAAGCTCTGAGTTCCAGAATGAGGAATTAAGTTAGGTTTATCTGGAATTAGGATCCAAGGGCAGCAGAGGACTGGCGGGACCGAGGGGGATGGGGTGATTCTGTAGGACTGGCTCCTGAGACTTCTCTCAGGTAAAAGTAGCTTTTTGGAGTTGGCTCTTGAAGTGTTATCAAAATGCATCATGCCCTTCTTTCATGTAGAAAATAGTGTAAGCCACTTGCTGTCCCCTACAAATGCACAAAGTATGGGGGCAAACTGCCCTGCCTCTTAGAACTCATAGTAACACAGTTAATGCCTTGAGAAGTCTGAGTTTGATGGGAGGAAGTAGAGGGGTCAGGGGTACAAAGAAGAAATAGGTTTTGAGGTGCGAATAGGAGTTTGCCTAGTAAGCAGGATGGGGAGAGTCTCGTCGGAGGAGGGAATGGCTTGTGCAAAGCTATGACACGAGGCAGTATCTGCAGGAGTGTGGCGTGGCTGTGACCGCCACTAGGTCATGAGGTTGGAGAAGGAAGTAGGGGCAGATCATGTAGGGTAGGAGGCTGGGGATTGGGTCAGTGGAGTCCCTGGCAGCTCTGGATGTGTTGTGGGTAAAGGTAGTTGGGTCTGTTACTAAGGTCATTGTGAACATGGATGGTAGCACAGGCCCATAGGCTCAGAGCCTGTTCCCAGCTCCTTTATGCTTAAGCAGAGAAAACAGCTGGGGCTATTGTGTGGCAACTGGACCAGAGAGGAAGTCTCTGAGGCAGGGAGCCTTATGAATGAACAAGGCCCTTCCATATATGAGTGTTCTGTGTTGCCTGAGTCGGTTGAAGAAAGAGGTCAGCAGGAAAGTCCAGCCTCCGATGAGCTGAACCCG
Source organism: Sigmodon hispidus (assembly GCA_004025045.1). Classification (NCBI taxonomy): domain Eukaryota; kingdom Metazoa; phylum Chordata; class Mammalia; order Rodentia; family Cricetidae; genus Sigmodon; species Sigmodon hispidus. The sequence goes on along the minus strand of PVIH01008875.1, from coordinate 65,540 downwards.
ATGTTAGTTTTTTGCACGTGGCACATGGATGGAATCTCAACACCTGGAGTATCACAGGAGAGTTTATTAGAGCAGCAGGCAGAGGTAGGGGCGGAAGGGAGCAGAGAAAGAGGAAGAGGAGGGAGTGGACTTGTGTGAGCACTTTCTTTAAGAGGGTGGGTGGGCCCATGTTTGCATCGCCACACCCAAGGGCATGGTTGACTCTGTTACATTCCAGGTGAATGCAAGTTTTGGAAATCCTTACACCCGAAACAATACAAAGGCATATTTATTGACTGTACCACAAAGTTGTTTTTCAAGTATTTTCCTGTCCCAACATATCTGTTCTAACTCATGCTTCTATAAAGGAAAACATCACAAACCCTTGTGACTTTCGTCCTGTATCGTGTACAGTTTCAGTACACGATAATCCAAGAGCTGCAGGTGTGACAGAGGCGTCTTGTAGCCAAAGTCATTTAATGCCCCTTCAGAAAAACAATTCTACAAATCCAGAAAACAGTCACCGGTTTCCACAGTGATTCCTTAAGGTCAAAATACTTCTAGAAAACTGTTCACTCTCATGATTTACCTACACAGAGTGACCGCTAGATTCCTACAGCTATGTCAGTCTGTTCTGAGAATGCCAGGGAAGAGAGCTGGCTCTTTTAGGGTCACTCTTTGGGTCTCAAACTCAGCCTAAGGACAGGGTATGGGAGAAGGGGGCAAGTGTGGGGCATCAGAGCCCCAGGTAGAGTCTCAGGGACTCTGACTTTGTCCTGACCTCTCTCCCAGTTTTCTGCCCAGGACCCAGGCATGGCAATGGCAGTAGCCCAGAAGTTCAGCCACCTGCTATCCAGCCTGTGGCAAGTGGGCCCCAAGCCTCGGCAACCAGAGCAGAAGTTCACCGTGGACCGGGCTGAGGTGCCGCCTCTGTTCTGGAAGCCGTACATCTACGCTGGCTACCGGCCACTGCATCAGTCCTGGTGTTTCTACTTCCGCACACTCTTCCAGCAGCACAATGAGGCCGTGAACGTGTGGACTCACCTGCTGGCGGCCCTGGCACTGCTGCTGCGCCTGGTCATCTTGGTGGGGAGTGTGGACTTCTGGGAAGATCCGCACGCTCTGCCGCTCTTCATCATCGTCCTGGCCTCCTTCACCTACCTCACCTTCAGTGCCCTGGCGCACCTCCTGCAGGCCAAGTCTGAGTTTTGGCACTACAGCTTTTTCTTCCTGGACTACGTGGGCATAGCTGTGTACCAGTTTGGCAGTGCCCTGGCACACTTCTACTATGCCATTGAACCCAGCTGGCACGCCCGGGTGCAGGCCATCTTCCTGCCTATGGCTACCTTCTTGGCCTGGCTTTCTTGTGCTGGCTCTTGCTACAACAAGTACAGCCAGAATACAGGTCTGCTGAGCCGAATTTTCCAGGAAGTGCCCTCGGCACTGGCCTATGCGCTGGACATCAGCCCCGTGGTGCACCGCATCATAGTGTCCCCTCTCCCTGCCGAGGATGACCCTGCTCTTCTCTATCACAAATGCCAGGTGCTTTTCTTTCTTCTGGCTGCTGCATTTTTCTCCACCGTCATGCCCGAGAGTTGGTTTCCAGGCAGCTGCCACATGTTTGGACAGGGACACCAAGTTTTCCATGTCTTTTTGGTGCTATGCACCCTGGCCCAGCTCGAGGCTGTGACGCTGGACTATCAGACCCGGAGGCCCATCTATGAACCTCTGCATGCCCGCTGGCCCCACAACTTCCCTGGCCTCTTCTTGCTCACTGTGGGCAGCAGTATCCTCACCGCGCTGCTCCTCAGCCAGCTGGTGCGGCGCAAACTCCATGAGAAGACCAAGTGAAGTCAAAGTCGGGGTGGCTGGGAGCTGGCAGGGTGAGAGAGGGCGCTCGGGACCAAGGCCTGGACTTGGCTCCACGTGGAAACAAGACCTGGGAAGTTGTTTATATCTGGCAGGCCATGACTCCCTGCCTACAAGCTCAATGGCCAAGGTGATGCTAGCCAATCCTTGGACCAGGAAATCGGCTGAGAGCTGCAGAGTCCCTGATCAGTTCTCTGCCCTGGGAGGGGAAGAGATAAGGGAATAGATCCTCCTGACCTTGCCTCCACCAGGGCTAAGGGTTGGGGTTCCGCTTTGGTCAGCACCCTGGTTTGGGGTTTCTAGGTTGTTGAGTAGGAGATGAGACTTCTGCCAGTGTCAGATCTGAGCTGAACGGGAGGGGGAGCCTCAGTAGCCACCTTGTACCATATTTCACTGGTGGAGTGGGAAGAAGCAGGCCAAAAGATGGGTAGCATTTAAATCTTATTGTCCCTGCAATAAGCCTGGATTTCAGAGAGTCTTCAAAGCCTGTGTGTCTTACATCTCTCCAGCTTCTCTCCCCCAGTTCTTACTTGTGATTCCAAGTTCTGTCTCCATAACTGTTTCCCAGGACTCCAGGCTTTAGTACCTTAACTGTCAAAGGAAGCTCAGGAGGCCAGACCAATGACTGAGCACTGCCTGGGGCGTCTGGACCAATGACTGAGCACTGCCTGGGGTGTCTGGGGGGAGTGAGTAGGGCTTTGCTGACCACGCTTAGAAAGGGAACACCTGAGCCCAGACCCAGCAATGCAAAGGGAGTTCAGTGGGGCTGGAGGTAAGGCTGGTGTCAGGTCCCTTCTATGTCCTAGATTCAATAAAGTGACTCTGACAACAGCTTGGCTTTTTGACTCCTGCTCAGGGAGGGGCCCCATTCACAAGGAGGGTTTTTGAAGGAAGCTGCAGGGTGTTGGGGGGGGGATGCTGTGAAGCATGAGGGATTCTTGTTTTATTTTTACCTGAGGGCACAATTAATGTTGAGAACATGTGTGTATGTATGAGTGTATGTCTGTGTCTTCATATCTGTTTATAAATATATACATATTTGGCATTTTGAGGGATTTAAGAGCAGTGTTTAAATTAGGTAAATTTTAGAGGTAGTTAAAATAGTGTTTAAAATCTAAGGGTTGAGGATAAAGCTTAGTGGTGGAGTGCCAGCCTGGGAAGCAGAGAGACCCTGACTCAAAGTATTGCCCTTCTAGAAGATATGTTTGGTTTCCAGCACACATGTTGGGTGGCTCACAATCTCCCACGCCACCTCCAGGGGTATGATGCCTCTGAAAGCACCATCACTCACGTGCATGCCCCCCCCCAAACAAATCACACATAATAGTGACAGACTTACTTCTAGCATTTTGCTTGGAACTCACAGAAATCTGTCTGCCTCTGCGTTGATATTAACACCCTTCCACCATGCTAGAAAATCAATCAAATGAGCTATATTTTCAGCCCTTGATTACAATTTTTATTTTATATTTTCAAAAATTTTCCACCTAGTGGCTCAGTTACACCTACATGCCGATTAGCGGCAACCTCAAGTGTCCGGTAACCTTAGTGGTTACCCATAGGACAAGAGGGTTTGGAGTGGAGTCTACAGCCTAGTTCCTCGGCTTCCTTTGTGGGAGGGGAGACTCCTGGCAGTCAAACAGTGCAATTTGGGACTGGAGAGATGGCTTAATGGTTAAGAGCACTGGTTGTTATTGCAGAGGACGTTAGTTAGATTCCCAAAAGCCACATGGTCGCTGTAAAGAAACTATTAACTCTAGCTCCATTGGGGGAATCTGCTCTGTCCTCTACGTGCACCTGCATTAACTCACAAGGGGGACACACACACACATGCACACCTACCTATATAAATAAATAAAATAAAAATAAAAATTATATATATATATGAAAAATGTGCAGCCCTGTCAAACCAAACGTGGTGGCGACCCATGCATGCAGAGGGCTTTCTGGAACTCGGCTCCAGCGTTCACACAGGCCTGAATAGAAAGCCAAGGAGACCAAGCAGCGGTCGGGAAACGCCCAGGTCTCTCTAGGGCACTGGGCGTGGTCGGGGGCGTGGCTTACGTCGTGACGGCCCTTGCGGGGCCCCGCCTCCCCCAGCGGCGCGAGATCCAAAAGCGCGTTGGCGCCAAAGGCGGCGGCGATGAGGCGGCGAGGGCCCGAGGAGGAGGCGTGTGGTGTGTGGCTGGACGCGGCGGCGCTGAAGAGGCGGAAGGTGCAGGTGGGACCCCATGGTTGAAGCTACACGCGGGCTTTGGGGACGCCTGAGGGAGGGCAGCGACCGGGATGGAGGAAGGACAGCGTGGGGCCTAAGCTGGAGCATCCTGGGAGAGGCTCGGCTGCGGGTCGCCCACAGGGTGTGCTGTTCCCAGCTTGCCAGACCAGCAACTTGGGGGGACACATCGAAAATGCTGGATGAGTATCTCGTCTAACATTAAGTGGCATCCCTGGGGCGCTGGAGACTGTCACAGGCATTTAATATGCGCTGATGGTTTTATGGATCCTTTTACCAGTGAAGGAGGGTTGAGAAATCCAGGTTCACCCAATTAGGACATTACCAACAAGTGTGAATAATTGTTGAGCATTTTACTCTGGCCATTGTGCTTAGGGTTTCAGGTAATGTTACTTTTTTTGTACAACTATACGGTGATAGCGGTTCATTATGGAATGTTTCCATAAGTAGTTTCAAGAGAAATGTGATTTCTTGGTGATCAGAAAGATTACTATGATTTGGGACTGTTAAGGCAGATTGAACTGAAGATTTGAGATTTGAATAGTTTGATTAGCAGTCTAAAGACCAGCTGTTAACTATTTTTGCTGATGAAAGTTGAAGGTTTTTGTTTTGTTTTAGCTAGGGTCTGTTATGTAGCTCTGGCTATTTTGGAACTCACAGTGTAGAGCAGGCTGGCCCTGAACTCACGGAGAGCCACCTATAAACCTAGGATTAATGTGTGCCACCACGCTCAACTGCAAAAAAATGAGAATTCCTAAAAGCATCTTACAAGTGAAGTCCCCCCACCTCCATTCACCCCAGTCTCTCAGAATGGGAAACTAGAAGCTGATTAGTTCCCAGGCCTCAAGATGGAGGAACTTTGGTCCACCCCACTCCCCCAACACACACAGGATTTCTCTGTGTAGCCCTCTCTGTCCTGGACTATTCTCTGTATACCAGGCTGGCTTTGAATTCAGAGGTCCATCTCTCTTTGCCTCCCTTTGAGTGCAGGTATTAAAGATCACCACTGCCTAGCCAAAGTCATTTTTTGAGGGCTAACAAATGATCACTATTTTTTCCCTCTTTAAGAACTCCAGTCTTTGGGGCTGGAGAGATGGCTCAGCGGTTAGGAGCACCGTCTGCTCTTCCAGAGGACCCGGGTTCGATTCCCAGCACCCACATGGCAGCTAACAACTGTCTGTAGTTCCAGTTCCAGGCAAAACACCAAGGCAAATAAATAAATAAATAAAGAACTCCAGTCTTTGCCAGGAATTACTATGGTTTTTCAGAGATATTCCATTTATACAAAAGCAAATACATCTCTTTTTTTTCCTATTTACAGATAGTGGCATGCTATATACATTGTTTAGCAATTTATGTGTATGTATTTAGATTTTTTTATTAATTTAATTATGTGTTTGTGTGTGGGGTATGTGCACATAGGTCACAGGTGTGAGATCCCCTGGACCTGGGTTTTGGGCAGTTGCAAGCCACCTGATGTGGATGCTGGGAATTGAACTCAGGTCCTCGGGAAGAGCAGTATGTACTCTTAACCACTGAGCCAATCTCTCTATCGTGTATGTGTGTGTGTTTAAAATTTTTTTTAAATATTTATTTATTTCTTATGTATATAATATACAGAAAAAGGCACCACATCTCATTATAGATGGTTGTAAATCACCATGTGGTTGCTGGGAATTGAACTCAGGACCTCTGGAAGAACAGTCGATGCTCTTAACCTCGGAGCCATCTCTCCAGTCCCGTGTTTAAAATTTTTTTAAAAAATTTTATTTATGCATTCATGTCTGTATGGATGACCTTGGAGGTAAGCTGGAGTTACAGGCAGTTGTGAGCTGCCTGATGTGAGTGCTGGGAACTGAACGTGGGTCCTCTGGAAGACAGCAAGTTCTCTTAACCACTGACCTATGTCTTCAGCCTGAAACTTGTGTTTTTATTTCTTGCCTCGTGAATCATGTTTTCATAGAGCTGCCTTCAATTCTTTGTGATGTTACACGTATAGAATGCCATTCATTGTATGCAGTAATAGTACCTTAGTCAACCCAGGCTGCCATAACAAAATACCATAGACTAGATTGTTTAAATAACAAATTGTTTTCTCAGTTCTAAGGACTGCAAGTCTTGAGATCAGGGTCTTATCATGCTCCTGTCTGGTGAGGGTTCTTGCAAACAGTGCTTAGGTGACTGTATGCCTGTGTGGGTGCATGTATGGAGAAAGACAAGCAGACTTCCTAGTGTCATCAGAGGCTGACCTCATCCAATACTCATTACCTCCCTAAGGCTCCGACTTCAAGTACCATCGCATGGGAGTTAATGTTTCAATATATGAACTCCATGTGACCAGTGGCCATAGCACTGTGTGTGTGTGTGAGAGAGACAGAGACAGAGACAGGGTCTGATTTGTGTATCTTTTCAGTAGCCCTTAATTGATGGGATGTTATCTTCGATATTTTGCTATTCAAAACCACCTCTGAGCCAGGTTTGATGGCCTGTGACTCAGTAGCTAGAGGCAGTGCATGTTTGAGGCCATCTTGGTATGGATGGTTTCCAGGTCAGCTTGGACAATACAGTGAGACTGTCTTGGGAAATAAAACAAGCACAAAAGCCATTACTGTGATGAATGTTACGCTTTCTCCCTCACCTCACCATATGAATCTGTTCTTTGGTAATCTGTGTGATTGTTACTATTTTTGTTTGTTTTCTTTCTTTGTAGTCCACATTGGCCCTGAGCTCACTATGTAGACCAGGCTGGCCTTGAACGTTCCTCAGTCCTCCTGCCTCCTTCCTACTGAGATGACAGTGTATGCTATCACATTGGGCCCTTTGTAATATATATATATATATATATATATATATATATATATGTGTGTGTGTGTGTGTGTATACATATATATCAAGATTTATTATGTTTACAGTGTTCTACCAGTGTATCTGCCTGCAGGGCATAAGAGGGCATTAGATCTCATTACAGATGATTGAGCCACCATGTGGTTGCTGGGAATTGAACTCAGGACCTCTGGGAGAGCAGCTAGTGTTTCAGCCATCTCTCCAGCCCCCTTTGTAATATTTAAAGGAAACAATAAATGCCTGTATTTCTCTGGGCTCTGTAAGTGTCTCTGGAGCAAGTAAGTTGGTGTGGTTTGTGGACTGGAATGCCTAGCACAGGTAAACAACCCTTGGTTTGGGAATATAATTCTTGGGGGCTGACTCAGCCTGTGGGTTCTGATATCATCTATAGGTAATGGTGTCTGAATAAATTGAATTAGAGGACACTTAGCTGGGTTTTACTGCCTGGATTGCTTGCTAGGCTGTGAGGAAACACACTTTGTGTTGGATATGGTTTTTTTTTTTTTTTTGGTGCTATATTCTCATAAAACACTTCAAATACCAGAGAAGAGCACCATAGTATCTCTTTAACAAAATATAGAAATCTGCCTCTTGTAGAGTAGCTATCAAAGAGCTACTGGCCAGTGCTTTGCAAAACCTGCCTTTCCCCTCTTGGTCTTTTAACAAAGCTTTTGCTTTGGAGAGAGTGAGTATAGCATACACCCTATATTTGGAGTGAGTTTGTATCTTACTTGTTCTTACCACTACAGGTATGCAGTGTTGGCTTAGATTTTGGTACAGCAGATAGTGAGGTGGTGGTTGTTGTTGTTGTTGTTAGTTTAAAAAGTATCTAGCCAGTCATGGTAGCACACGCCTGTAGCCTTAGAATTTAGGAAATGGGGATAGGAGAAATCAAGAATTCAGGGCACTGGGTTACATGACAGATACCGCTCTCCATACATACTTATAAAAATAAAGTCAAACAAATAATGCTGAATTGTTTTAAAAACAAAAGGCCTCATTGGTGGTAGCTACAATTAATAGGCTGGTATCCTTCAAGACATGTGTATATGAGTAATGGCCCCCCCAATATAGTAGGTGTTTGAAACCTCAGTACTAAACCCTATAGATGCTGTATTTTTTTCCTGTAGATATATACCTTTGATTTTGTTTATTTATTAAGACTTTTTGTTTGTTTTGAGGCAGTCTCCCTACATAGCTATGACTGTTCTCACTTTGAAGACCAGGCTAGCCTTAAATTCACAGAGCTCCGCCCACCTCTGTCCTGAGTGCTGGGATTATTATTTTGAGACATGATTTTATTGTAGCCCTGACTGCTCTGGAATTTACTATGTAGATCAGGCTGGTCTCTCCCAGGAACTGGAATTAAAAGTATGTGCCATCATGAAGGGCAAGATTTATTATTTTCTAGTTATATATAAGTTTGTGTGTATCTGTGTTGAGGTATGCATACATGAATGCAGGTGCCTCTGGAGGCCAGAGGTCTCCTGGAACTGGAGCTAAAGGCAGTTGTGAATTACCTGATGTAGGTACTGTTAGTATTTCGCACGTGGAAGAACTTGCTAGTACGCTGCCAAGGAGCCATATTAGGTTTATTAAGGAATGGGTAGGGGAGGGGAAAGAAGAGAGAGATTAGGGAGCAGAGGGGAAGAAAAAAGAGGTCTCTCATGTGGTTGGGGCTTTTAAAGGTAGACACATCCTAGATGTAGACTTCAGAGGCCTCTCAGAGCCCCTGCAGGTGGGACCATGGCCACAACAATCTAACATATACTAGAACCAAACTCAGTTCCTCTGGAAGACCAGCAAGAACTCTTGATTGCTGAGTCATCTCTATAGCACTTAATAAGATGGGTCTCATGTAGTGCAGATTGGCCTTGAGCTCATGGGAGGTCAAGGATGACCTAAACTTCTGATCTCCCATTTTACTTCCTGAGTTGTAGCCACAAGTTTTCCTGTGTCCTTTGACTATTTGGTCCCAAACAAAACAAATACACAGAGGCTTATATTAATTACCAATTAGCTCTTATAACTTAACCCATTTCTATTAACCTATGTCTTGTCACATGGCTAATGGCTTACTGGTACTTTCACATCTTGCTTCTTGGGTGCTGGATTGTGTCTCAGACTCCGCCCTTTTTTAATCTCTGTTTGAATTTCCTGCCTGCCTTTAAGCTGCCTTGCCATAGGCTGAAACAGCTTCTTTGTTAGGTAATAAAGCATATTCACAGCATACAGAAAGACATCCCACATCACTGGGTGCTGGATTTTAGGCATGTGCTATTATGCCCAATGTTAAATGGTGTTAAAAATCAAAAATTCAATGTGATATGCATGCTAGATAAGCACTCTACCAACTGAACTGTATCCCTAGCCCTTAAATTTAAGATGATTAATAGATTTGATGTCTCCATTGTGTTACATTTGAATGCCATTCTAATAAAGGGTATGCTCAGGAGAGATGGAACTGGGAACATAGTGGAAATCTTTTGGCAGAGGGTTAGGGTTAGGGTTAGGGTTAGTTTGTGGCCCATGGTGGTGGAACACTGACTGACATCCCCATACTTGGCAACTGTATTGGCATTCATCCGCCCAGCGCGTTCTCTGTGGGAGCTCAGGTATATTTAGAATTCTTTCCTTTATTCTTCCTCCTTCCGTCCTATCCGTTTGTCCTTGGATTGAACATAGGGCCTCACTGTATCTAAGCCTCTTACATACCACGCACAACCATCTACTGTATCCTCGGTTCTGTTCCCCTCCCCTCTTGAGACAAGGTCCCATTGTATCCCCAAACTCAAAACCCTCCAGCCTCAGCTTCCCACACTGGGGTTATGAGATGATGCCCAATGCCTAGTTTATAGTCATAGTTCTTACCCTGCCTCCCACATGAGCCACAATGACCATTGCTCAGTTAAATTGAATCCACACCCCATAACAACCAGAAGCTCCTTTAAGCCGCTTAAAGGATGTTAAGGATATTGGGATGTTATGTGCTTTCTCCCCATTTAGCTTTCATCTGGGCTGTTTCTCTAGCTCACTCTGTCTGATCCAGCCATAATGACCTTGCTGTTCTCTGCTCCAGTGTGGAGAGATTAGAAAGTCACATTGCTCTGTTCTGCATGTGCTCAGAACAGGGAGTTCTTCTTTAGCCACCATGAAATAGGAGCCTTTGTGCCGAAGTCACACACTCCCTCAGCGTCTTATCCTTGCTTTATTTTCATCAGGCACACACTATGCTATATATTTACCTTATCCATTTGTTGTATTTCTCTTCATTAAAATAGTAGTAGATAGTTGCTCACACAGTTTACTCAGTAAATAAGTATCTGCTGAGTGAGTGATTGAATTGGTTCCAGCTTTACTTTCTCTGCTAATGTTTCTCTTTCACTCTGAGGGATGAGTGGGAGGCCTTTGAGCTTTTTTGGGTAAAAATAGGCTGGAGATCTCCAGGAAAGTGGCTGTGGGAAGTGTTTAACACTCCTCCTTTCTGATACTACCTCATTTCTTTTTAATCGAGAAGAGACGCTTATTTCTTTTTTCTTTTTTAGATTTATTTATTTATTATGTGTACAGTATACAGAGGAGTGTGCCAGATGTTATCACAGATGGTTGTGAGCCACCATGTGGTTGCTGGGAATTGAACTCAGGACCTCCAGAAGAACAGTCAGTGTCTTAACCTCTGAGCCATCTCTCCAGCCCTGAGAAGCTTATTTCATTAAATAGAAAGGCTTAACAGTAATGGAGTCCAAGATGGCAGCACTTATGGAATCTGTATGGCTTGGCAAATGTAAGACTGTAATCAGCTCTTATGCTTTATGTCATCCGGCATTCATTTTAGTTATAAGTTAACATTTCCTTGTGTCAGAAGCAGAGGTCATTGACTCAATAACAGTTTTCAAGTTTATACCCTAACCTGGAAGCCCTGACTTTCCCAGTGTGGTCAGCCCAATTTTTGACCCTATATACCCAATAGCCAATCCAATGATAGTAAAACCCACCCAGGTGGGATTCAAGAATGTTGTGAAAAGTCCCTAAGCATGAGCCAGTTGGCAGTGCACTTGTACCCTTGTCCCCAATTAACCCTACTTTGTGGTTTATACCTTTAAAAAGTTCATGTAATTTAGGATGGGCAGCTCTTCCTTGCCTCATTGTGTTGGGTGCATGGAAGGAGCTCCCTGCCTGGCTTGTATTGGGCTGACAATAAACCTTGCTGTTGCATTTTGGACATCTCTGTCTATGGTGGTCTCTCTGGGGGTCGAGCTTCAGGCAGAACAGCAATAAGGACCACTCTCTTCTGTGGAAAAATATGATGGTTGCATTAGGAGAACCTATAACATGGAAACTCATGATTGTTTTACCTGGGTTGTGGAAACTCCAGTGTCTCGACCCTCTGAGCTCTAGGACTCATTTGGCCTTCGGTCTCAGTTCTCCTTTCCCCTAATACACAGGTAGCTTGAGCTGTACACTGAAGAATCTCTGTTAGATGTCTGGAAGGCATCTCTGAACTGCAAATCCCACCTCAGCTTCTCAAATCAATCTCATGTTGTCTTAGTTCGTGAAGACGGCAGTGCTCAGCATGGGCACATTAACCTGCAAAGTGTTCCGAACAGAGAACTGGGGTAGCTGTTTCATGGCTTGTATGTTGTTACTACTGTTCTTTAGTCTGCAAAGCAGCAGGCTTCTTTAAGGTGGTTTTGTTGTTGGTCCATTTCCTACCGCCTTCATTCCTGCATCCATTTCCTGGCCCAAATCCTTCTGGACCCTTGGTATTTTCTTATCACATACATTTTATTACCCTCACTGCTCTCCTAAAGTTTGTGTTTTCATTTCATACACAGTGAAAATGTGTATCGTTTTCATGAACCCTTTCTCATCTGTTGATGAACATTTGGGTTGATTCCGTCTCCTTGCTGTTGGGAATAGAGCAACAATAAACAGGAATGAACAAGTATCTCTGCAGAAGGTAATAAGTTATTTCAGAGATGGGCCATATGCCAGTTCTAGTTTTAGGGTTTTTGAGAAAGGTCCACACTGATTTCCACCAACAGTGAATAAGGGTTCTTTTTCCCCCACATTTGTCATGTTTCCCCCTTAAGTTGTATTTTATGAGTATGGCTGTATGTTTGGCCAGAAGAGGATACAGATCTCTTGGAACTGAAGTTATAGAACATTGTTAGCTGCCATATTGGTGCTGGGAATTTGACCTGGGTCCTCGGGAAGAGCAGCCAGTGCTCTTAATCACTGAGCATCTCTCCACCTCTGAACTGGCTGGTTTATATCAACCTGATACAACTGGAGTCATCAGAGAGGAAAATACCTCCAGAAGATCCAGCTGGAAGACACTTTCTTAACTAGTGATTGATGGGCAGGGCCCAGCCTGTTGGGGGTGATGCCTCTTCGGGGCTGGTGGTCCTGGGTTTTATAAAAGTAGGCTGGACAAGCCATGTAGAGCAAGCCAATAAGCTGCACCCTCCACGGCCTCTGCATCAGCTCCTGCCTCCAGGTTCCTGCCCTGCTTGATTGAATTCCTGTCCTGCCTTCCTTTGGTGATGAACAACAATGTGGATGTATAAACCATAAACTTATTCTTCCCAATTTGCTTTTTTTGGTCATAGTGTTTTATTGCAGCAATAGAAACCCAACTAAGACAAGCCCCTTATTTATTGTCATTCTGACAAGGTTTGATGGATACTCTGAGGTGTTGTGTTTTATTTGTTTGTTTGTTTGAGACAGGGTTTCGCTGTCCTGAAACTCACTGTAGATCAGTCTGGCCTCAAACTCAGAGATCAATTTGCCTCTGAGTTTTCTTTTCTTTTTTTTTTTTTTTTAAACTTTTTATTTATTTATTTATTTGCCTTGGTGTTTGCCTGGAACTGGAACTACAGACAGTTGTTAGCTGCCATGTGGGTGCTGGGAATTGAACCCGGGTCCTCTGGAAGAGCAGACGGTGCTCTTAACCGCTGAGCCATCTCTCCAGCCCCGACTCTGAGTTTTCATCAAAGGTGTACACTACCACCACCCAGGATCAGAGGGTTTTTTGTTCGTTTGTTTTTAATTAATTTATTATGTATACAGTATACAGAAGAGGGTACCAGATGTCATCATAGATGGTTGTGAGCCACCATGTGGTTGCTGGGAATTGAACTCAGGACCTCCGGAAGAACAGTTAGTGCTCTTAACCTCTGAACCATCTCGCCAGCCCGGATCAGAGTATTTTTAATTTGCATTTCCCTAACAACTAAGGAGATTGAATATTTAAGGTTTTCTCTTATTTCTGTGAAGAACGATGCTGGTGTTTTGATGGGTGGCATAGATTGTTTTGATAAGTTTCCTGTGGGTTAATTTTGGCTCACAGTTGGAGGGGGACTTGTGGGGTCAAGTCTTAGTTCCCCTTGAAGCAATTGGCCACACTGGTGGCCCCCGGCAGCTTTCTCCTTTTCTGCATGGTGCTGCCTCCTGTAGCAGTGAGTCTTCCCTCCTCAGTTTAAGATAACCTTGTACAGGCTGGCCAGAAGCTAACCTAATCTAGGGTGCATCCAGAAGCTTGCCTCCAGACAATTGACAGTATTGACTAAGGTAAGAGAACTGTTTTCACAGTATCAATTCTTCCAGTTCATGAATGTGGGGAATCTTTTCTGTAAGTGTTTTATGGAAGTTTCCATTATAGAGATCTTTCACTTATTTAAGTTTATTCCAAGGTAGTCTTTTTAGAGGTTATTTTGAGTTTGATTTCTTCTTTGGTGTGTTTGTTATTGGTTAGGGGAAGGTTACAGATGTATGTATGCTAATCTATCCTGCCCCCCTGCTGAAAATGTTCATCAGTTCTTAAGGTTTTCAGGTAGTGTGTAGGGTCTCTATGGATATAATCACTTCCAAACAGGGATGTTCTGACGTTTCCTACTGTATCCCTTCCACTTGCTTCTCTTATTCTCCAGCTAAGACTGTTAGCCCTGGTTCACAGTAGAAAAGTAGACACCCTTGACTTGTTCCTGATTTTAGTGACGTTTTCATTATGTAATGCTGCTATAGGTTTGTCATATGGTGTCTTTATGTTTCTTCTACTTTGAGTTTCTTCAGGACTTAACCATAAAGGGATGTTTGATTTGAACCCAACCCATGTAGTTCTGAGGCCATGTTCTGAACCATTAAGTGAATATTTAAAAACTATTGATAATGTATCAATTGCAGATGCAGAATTATTTCTAGATCTAAAGGAGAGTGCTTCCTCTTTGAATACTTTGATAAAAACTCTTTGGTCAGCCGTACTGATTGATAACTGATGAAAAGATTGGGCTAGTTCAATATGTGGTTCCTGAAGTCAGGACTCTCAAGATGGCAGGAAGTAGTGGGAGGTGATATCTACTATAAACCACCTGAAGAATAGGGTATGAGTTGTGCCCAAGGGGTGGAACTAATATACTTCCAAGAGTCACTGGTGTTAGCAGTAATAGGTTCAATTATTTTTCTCCCTCAGACACATTTAATCAAACCAGGCACCAAGGTGCTGACATTACTTCCTGGGGAGAGAAAACCTAACATTTCTCTTACTCAAAGAAGAGGCACTCGGCAGATCAGTATTTCATCCTTTCTCACCTTGCAACCAGGTATGGGGGCCCTCCTGGGACTATTTCATTATCTGAGGAGCGGAAGAATATGCTTATTTCTCCTCATTGAAGCATTTGTGAACAGTAGATGTTGCTTTGGGAAGGAGTATATTATTATACTTGCTTTTATACGTGTGTTTTGCTGGTTCTGTTCTGCTTCATCTAATTTTAAATATTTGTATTCTCGAATAGAAGAGTGACTAGAGCATATGGAACCAGGTGCAGGGTGGGCACTGGGAGAGTGGGCCCACTCTTGATGTCGGTGTCACTTAGGATGGCTTTGTATAAACTTGATGTGCACTCTTTATTCTCCTACAGATAAAACTTGCACTTCTATTTTACCTAACAAAATAACACGCTTCCCCAAGAAAGCCCAACTTTATGCATTTACAAAAATCTTGTGAAGAAAAATTGAGGGTTTTCATAGAACAGTTTCTGCAGTGTAACTTATTACAGAAGGAAAAACAAATCTACCATTCTGCTTTTTAAAATTGTATCTTGGTATAATTTGCGTGGACTGGGAATCCTGTTTCATTCATCCTTAAGGGAGAACAGATCCATCCCACACTTCGTGAACTAGCTAGAAACTAGTTTTCAGTTTCTACCTGGTTGATTTAGCATCCTAATGTTGTCATTGGCTTTCTCATGAAATGTCCGAATTGTGGGGAAAAAACTATGTTGTTTATTACCAGAAAATTTTTTTTTTTTTTAAAACTTTATTCATTTATTTGCCTTGGTGTTTGCCTGGAACTGGAACTACAGACAGTTGTTAGCTGCCATGTGGGTGCTGGGAATCGAACCCGGCTCCTCTGGAAGAGCAGACGGTGCTCTTAACCGCTGAGCCATCTCTCCAGCCCCCTATTACCAGAAAATTTTAGAGTTTGATGATCTTATAAAATGTTTGCTGAGGATATTTCCTTAAGGATAATATTTGGATATATGGTTAGGTAGTGGTAGGATTATTGTGCAATAGAAACCATAGTGAGTAAATTTTAAAAATAAAGCAAAACTGTTTTGCCCTGTGTTAAAAGTCATCTAACAAAAACTGAGTTGAAGAAGTCAGCTATGGTCTGACTATAAACCATACTTGACACAGTCGGTAGAGGTGGGTCACTGGATGCATCCACGTGAAGATTTAGAGCATTCAGCAGAGAAAAGCAAGATTGAAAATAGGACTTAGCCATGACGTTATTTCCAGAGTCTAGGACTCTCCTGGACCTGCTGGTAGTAATAGCTGATACTGGTTTTAAAAAGCCTGCTCAGGGCAGTTTAATGTTTCCTTTTTGTTTCATTAGGAACAGCAAATGATGGTAACCAGAAGAGCATTTTATCTCCCCCCAAAAATCCTATCAGCAAAGAATGTAAGAGAACGCAGCTAGACTGTTTGGTCCAAGGATTGGGGGATGACTCTCCTTTGGCCACTTCAACTCCTGCACACTTCCAGGAAGCTGGACATTCTCCCCCATCTCCTCAGATTTCTAGTTGTCACAGTTTGGAAACATCGACTTTGACTACGGTGTCTTTGCCCCAACCTGACATTCTGATGGGCGCTGGATCAAGTGAAGCTTCCCTGGCTTCTTCCTTTACCCAGTATGTGCAAAGTTCTTGTTTGCTGGACCAAAGAGAGGCCAAGAGGAAAAGGGAATTGTTTCATGGATCTAAGACAAACTGCCCAGGCCTGGAAAGCCACATCAGATCATCTGGAGGTAAACGCTGTCATCCCTTGGATAAAGCTGAACTGGGGGAAGGGGAGCCTGCAAAGGAAAACAGGCAGCCCCCTATGCATCTTCAAACCTGGAGTGGGAAAAAACCACCATCAGTGACAAAAAGCACCTGTCTTTCTTGGGACAGTGAAAGGGATGACAGGGACTCCTGGAGTCAGCTTTTCACTGAGGATTCCCAAGGCCAGCAGGTCATTGCCCACAACACTAAAATGCCTTTTCAAGATGTAACCAATGTTAGGAATCAGTGTTCAGGGCAGTATCCTGTCAGCCCTCAGGCTCAGGGCCAAGATGGGCCTACTCTGTTACATATGCAGCCAGACCTGCTCTTTACCCAGGACTCTGAAGGTAATCAGGTTATCAAACACTAGCTCTAAATGTTTGTGTGAGTGTATCCTGAAGTGGCAGAGATGGAGGGAAGTAGGGTGGTGCTGGGTAGAGAGGAGGCCACATGGTTTGAAGCAATTGTCATTATGGAACATTGTTCTCATGTAAATAAAGCAGGTAGTGTGTGGTAGGCATGCTTTTCCCTCAGGAAAGTGACTGATGCATTCCATGAATGAGTGTGAGGACTGAAACCATTTCTTAGTTCATACAGTTGCTTCTCTGTCCTTCAGAGCCCTCGAAGTTTTTGCTTCTCACAGGTATGTTCTCTTTTCACCTCTGCCTAGACCATTCAAGCATAAGTTTAGGACCATTATTCCCAGCTGCACTTTAAGAGACACCTATCTTGGTGAGATGGCTCAGCTGTTAAAGAGCCATTTTTTAGACTAAGTTCCCAGCATTCACAAGACCTCTGCAAGCACTGGGCATACATGTGCACAGACACACAGGCAAAATATTCATATACATAAATCAATTAAAAAAAAAAAGTTATTTATTTTTTCCTTTCCAAATCTGAGCTGTGTAATAACCTATTTCATTACTCTTCTACATGGAAGAGTTCCTTTTGGGAAACTGTGAATCTAGGTTAATGTCTAAAGCTGGCTCTAGTGATAATTCAAAAAGTACCTTTTAGCTGGGTATAACAACTTAGGATTTCCATGAGTTCAAGGCCAACTCAAAGCTGTAGTGAGTACTCAACCATCCTGATGTAGAAAAGAAAAGGCAACATTGTAGGAGTTCATGTGCCTCCTCAGAGGACAGCTTCTAGGAATTATTTCTCCTTTCTGTGGATTCCAAACTCAGGTCATTAAGTTTGAGTGGCAAGCTCCTTTCCTCCCTTCTGAGCCATTTGCCAGCCAATGCTTTAGAGACAAGGTTTCTCTGTGTAACAGCCCTACCTGCCCTATAATTCAGACATCCATCTGCCTCTGCCTTCTGAATGCAGAGATTAAAGGCATGCACCATCACTGCCTGGCCCCTAGTCAACTTTTTAATGAGTTGATGTTACTGTCCTGAATCCAGCCAATCACAAATCTGATTTTGCCTGTGTTCTACCAAAAGCACCAGTATTGATGTAGAATGGTTTTTATCACAGGTATGACATTTGAGGCTTAAATGGCCTCTAGGATGCAAACCACAATAAGTTACCATATGTAATTGCTTTTAGGACTTTTAGGAAATTTACTATGGAAAGGAAGACAAAAGTCCCTTAGAAGATGTTCAGATGTTTTGTACTTATGAGGCCAAAAGAGTGTGTCAGATCCCTGGGACCAGAGGAACAAAAGAATGTCAACAGCCAAGTAGGTGGTGCTGGGAATCAAACTTTGTTCTCTAGAAGAACAGCCAATGACCTTGACTTCTGAGTCATTTCAGCCCCTGGAAATTTCCTCCTAAAGCACTCAACATGTGGGTCACCAACCCTTTGAGATTGCATATCAGATATTTACAATTCATAATAACAAATTTACAGTATGGAGTAGCAACAGAATAATTTTATGGTGTGTGTGGGGGGGTCATCACAACATGTACTGTATTAAAGGGACACAGCAATAAGAAGGTTGAGAACCACTATCCTAAACTCAGGAGCCTGTTTAAGAAAGCTCACATACCTTACAGTTGACAGGAACCCTCCCCAAAGGTCACTGTGGTCAAAACTCAGAGATGGACAAAGAAGATGCACCACTTCTCCAAATCCTTCATTTAATGTCAGGTAGTACTTCAACTCAGACACATGTATTCATACCATAGAGAAAAGGGCCCTGAGGGGACCTGAGTCATGCATGATGCAGTAAATAAAACCTTGGCCAACTTGAGAAATCGGTTATTGCCCTAGAAGGATGGTATGCTCTTTTCTCTTCCTAGACTTAAGTCCACACAGGGAACAAACTTCAAATCAGTAAAACTGATGAGGCCTTGTAGGATAGATCTCGTAGTTTTATAAAATATGTTTAAGAAAAAATAGCTCTGGCCTCCCTGTAGCAGCCGAGTATTGGCTGGTCCAGTGGCCTGACTGCCATAGCTAGAGGAAAAAGGTAATTGCTGGGCACTGGTGTATGTTTATGATGGAGCAGCATAAGATCATCCCTGTGGACATGAACATAAATAGCCACTCCCTCTTAGCCACGAGGTGCTGCAAGGAAGTGTCTTGAGAGTGACTGCCGTGCACAAAGTGTTCAGTGAGACCATTTATGGAATCTAATGCAGAACTGAGTCATCCATTTAGGGCCTATTTTCACACACAGGAGGAAAAACAAGAAACTTCATCTCTTAAGCAGACACTCCACCCTACCTGATTATCTGTAACAAATGCCTCATCTCAAACCACAGACCTTAGCTTCTGTGGAGGTTTAAGTGCAAATAACACAATCAGGTCTTCTCTTCCAGCCCAAGCCCTAGCTGGTTGGCAAGACTGTTGCAGACTTCTAACTGAGGCAGACATCTGCAGCGAGGAAGGCAGCTATTGAAGGAGTTCAGGAGCATGAGGCTGAGTTTGTGGTCAGTGCTGTCAGTTTCCTTTTCTACTGATGTCTTCTTCCTTCAGAGCAAACTTCCTTCTAAGGACCTCAGAGATAAGCACAGCAGGGTCTTCTTCCTTCAGTAAACTCCGGCTCCTAGAGACATAACAAAAGTTTGTAACTAGGGAGTACTTGGTCCATTCTGGGTCATGTTCTATGTACACTTTTTACCTCCTGAATCTTCACAGCTATTCTGTGCAGTTGCCAGTACATGTTCCCACACCTATGGGGATATTCAGCACACAAAGACATGGAGTCACAGTCAACCTCTAGCTTTTAAAATCAAAATGTGTCTGAACCCCATCTCTTTTTTTTAAAATATTTATTTTTATTATTTTATGTGAATTGGTGTTTTGCCTGCATGTATAACTGTGTAAGGGTGTCAGATCTTGGAATTACAGACAGTTGTTAGCTGCCATGTGGATGCTGGGAATCTAACCCAGGTCCTCCGGAAGAACAGTCAGTGCTCTTAACCGCTGAGCCATGAACCCCCATCTCTTAACTAGACTGCTCTTTAAGAAAAAAAAAAAAAGAATGTATTTTATGCATGAATGCATGTCAGAATAGGGCGTCAGATCCCATTATAGATGGTTGTGAGCTGTCATGTGTTTGTTGGGAATTGAACTCAGGACCTCTGGAAGAACAGTCAGTGCTCTTAACCACTAAGCCATCTCTAGCTCTAAATGCCTGCTTCTTACATGGCTACAATATGGGTAAAATGGGGACTGGAGAGATGGCTCAGTGGTTAAGAGCACTGACTGCTCTTCCAGAGTACCAGGGTTCAATTCCCAGCACCCACATGGCAGCTCACAACTGTCTGTATTTCCAGTTCCCAGTTCCAGGCAAAACACCAAAGCAAATAAAAATAAAGTTGTTAAAAAAAAAAACAATATGGGTAAAATGAAGGTCCTTCAATTTGTTGGAGATCTGATCTCAAGAGGGTCTGCAGTAAGTGAATGATTGCTCAGCCATTCTGATCCTTCCTAGCTTTGCTTTGGAGACAACACCCTACCACTATCTTCCCTTAAGTAAGCTGAGTTGTTCTTTCTTTTTTTTTTTTTTTTTTATAAAACTTTATTTATTCATTATTTATTTATTTATTTGCCTTGGTGTTTGCCTGGAACTGGAACTACAGACAGTTGTGAGCTGCCATGTGGGTGCTGGGAATTGAACCCGGGTCCTCTGGAAGAGCAGACAGTGCTCTTAACCGCTGAGCCATCTCTCCAGCCCCCGAGTTGTTCTTTCTTAATAAGAGATAAAAATCATAGCAAACATTTACAATTATAAGGAACTGTGAGAACAAAATGAACTCTAGGTAAGTGCACATTTATCACAGAAGAGGGCCCTGAGTGCTCTGAAAATAGTTGCCTGAAGCTGTTAACGTCTACACAGTTCATCAAGGTGGTCTACTGGTCTCTGAGGTAATACACAAAGACCAAGACTAGCTTTAAATCTGAAAGTAAAAGGAGTCGTCTTTGATCTAACACATTTCTGAACTTTAGCTGACCAGGCTACTTCTATTAGAGAAAAAGATGCAGGATACACGTGGGAGAGGTTTGGCAAAAATTTTGGATATAGTTTGTTCTAAGAAGTGAGATAATAGAAGCTGACCTGGTAACAAACATCTTGTATTTCTAGTACTTGGAGCAGAGCAGAGGGATTCAAAGTTCAAGATCAGCTTGAGCTACAGAGAGATAGACAAGGGACATATTTGAGAACACTATGACTAGAAGGGCTTGAAGCTGACCAAAATGAAACGGGGAAGTTAAAGATCAAAAAGACTTTGTGAACCAGACAGGATAGTTTTTTTGTCCAGCACTAACTAGTATAGCTAACTATATTGAGTATCTGCCATCAAGGTCAACCTCCAACTAAGGTGTCTTCTAAGAATAAACAGGCTCCTAGGTAGTGGCTCAGAGTACATTTGGAGACTGCAAAGGACAGGCTTCTTCAGGCAGTTCTAGAGTTTGTCTATTGGAAGCTTCTGGAGGTTCCGAGTGGCCTTGCTTCCAACTCCAGGCCTGCCCAAATTCCCTCAGAGCTGAGCAATGTCAACCAAAGCTCCATTCTCTGGGTCTTCTGCTTTGGTAAATTTACTGTGTTCAAGTTGGGCTGGATGTTGTGGACTATGCCTTTGATCCCAGCAAAAGTAGAGGTGGAGGCAGACAGAGCTTTCCATGTCGAGTCCCAAGACTAGCCAATGCCTTACCGTAAGGTCTTGTCTCACAAAACCAACCAAAACCCCAAACCTGACTAGTTTTGAAGGGCAACAAGATTTAGGAACTAATTATAAATCTTAAAAGCTTGCTTCTCAAGCTGGGTATAGTGGCACACAAGACCAGACTGAGTTCCAGGACAGCCAGGACTACACAGATCAACCCTGTCCCAAAAACTAAGACAAAACACTTGGTTTTTAAGTCCCAGAACTTAGAGGTTTTGCACTACAGAGTAATACATGAGTACAGGAGCCTGCAGAAGCCAGGGGGTGTTAAGATCCCCTGGAACTGGATTACAGATGATGGTATTATGAGTACTGGGAATTAAACTTGGGTCTTTGGCAAGAGCAGTGTGTGCTCTTAACCACCAAGCCACCTTTTTCAGCCCCAAACTATTTAAAAATAAAACCTCTAGATTTATGTAATTCTTCTACCAAAAAGTCTAGTTTGAAACACCAGTATGTTATACAATCCCCCAACTTTGAAGGGCAGAAAATGTTGAAACATGGTAGCTAGCACTATACAAAAACAGTTGGTTAAGGTGATTTAACAGAACAAATGGAAACTTGCTTTTCCCACAGACTAGGCCCTAGTCAGTTAGCAAGCTTTGTGAATGTAATGACACGATTGTCCATCATTAGCCATGAGTGACCAGAACTTCTGTCAGATACTCACAGGTCTTGGCTTTGTTTTATCCGGTGAAAATCCTTCAGGATGCCCATCATGTCTGCAAAGCTGCTGGCCTTGGACAGAGAGATGCAGTCATCCTCTTCAGATGAGCTATAGGTAGCTTTGTGTTCTGGTTTGCAACATTCAGGGCTGGCAGAACACAGCAGGGGGATTGTTGGAAGTTCTGGGACCTCTACCTCAGTCTCCTCAGTGATGTCACTAATGACAAAGGAAGTTGTAGAGTGGAATGAGGATCCAAAGCAAGGTAAAGGAGAAGAGACATTTGAACTTCCTGGAGATAAGAAATCTGGCGTTAATGAAGACGAAGCTGAAAGAGAAAACAACAGATATAATGGACACTGGGCTGCAATGAAACAGTGATGTCACAACACTGCCTGCAGAACATACTCATTCCCTGAACTCACATGACATTCCTAGAGTTCCCTGGGTGGAATTTCCCCAAAGCAGCCTTCCCCACTCTACTGCCCATTGAGGGCTCCAAGTAGGCAGAGAAGTGCTGGCTCTTGTAGTGTTCAGGATAGAAAACCCCATCCCACAGAAAGCTGCAGAGAGTAGTTGTTTCTGGCAGAAAGAACAAAAAGAGGGGCTGGAGAGATGGCTCAGTGGGTTAAGAACACTGGCTGCTCTTCCAGAGGACCTGAGTTCAAATCTTAGCCACACATGGCAGCTCACAACTATCTATAATGAGATCCGATGCCCTCTCTGGCATGCAGGTAGAACACTGTATCCATAATAAATATTTAAAAAGAGAGAGAGGGAGATAAGTAATTAAGAGAAAATGTCTTGTGCTGGTCAGGAATGTTTATACTGAAAAGTGGCTGCTGGGTGGTGGTACATGCTTTTAATTTTAGAAAGCAGCAGCAGGTTTGAAGCCAGCCTGATCTACAAAGCAAGTTCCATGACAGCTAGGACTGTCACACAGAGAAACCTTGTCTCAAAAAAACAGCAAGGTTCTTTGCATTCATGTGATATGTTATCTTAAAGGTAGCTGAGAAAGGGTGTATTAAGTTTTGTGGTTAATAGAAGGAATTTTCTCAGTATTACTGATTAACTTAAAATTTTGTTCCTAACCAAACTAATATAAGTGACTAGTGGACATCTAAAGGATGTTACAGAATACCTGGGCCTCAGGTCGAGCCCTACCTACATCTTCCTGAATAAGAAACTGTAATTTTTCTCACCCTTATCCTGCTCAATGACCAGGGACAAGGGAAAAGATACCCTGCTATGCTATATCCTCAGTGGGGCTCCTACCTGCATCTGCCGCCACGATTTTAGCAATCTGGCTTCGCAAGTGGCTTAGTTCATCCTGCAGCTCAGTGGTGCGGCTTAGGGCAGGCAGGGCTGGCTTCTTCAGGGCCAGAAGTCTCTCCTCAGACCCTCGAAGATTGGGCACTGAGGCATTGCGTTGCATGACAATCAGAGGGCTGGGCTTCCAGGTGTGTCTCAGGGGGCGAGTATCGCTCCTGAGCCAAAGAAAGAACAACTTATACAGACAGCTGGCCACTATATCCTGATTAAATTCCTTCACCCCACAGGTTCTACTGCTTCCCTTAAGCCCATAGCTCTCATTCCTATTGGCCTCACTCAGCCCTTCATAAACATTCTCCTTGCTGTTCTGGTAGAAGCTCCCCATCACCAGCAGAGCAGCTACTGCCTCAGCTACCTGACCCGAGCATATGTTTCCTCTTCATCTGCAGCAATCCAGGCAATGTCAGCCAGAGTAGGGACGGGAGGCACATCTCTCAAACACAAGTCAGAAATGTTGGGCAGGGTCTGTAGGAAAACAAAATTAATTTATCCAACATGATGAGAACTAATCAGATTAATGCAGAATGGGATACCAAATCCAGCACTGAGTGGGAAGGCTTCTAGAGTAAGGAGAAAGCTTCCTGGTTACAAGTCAAGCTATTTAACATCCTGGTGTGAACAATCCCCCACCCCAATGTGTATAGCTATTTTGCCTACATGCATGTCTATATGACATTTGCATACTTGGTGCCTACAGATCCCAGAAGAAGGTGTCAGATTCTCTAGAACTGGAGTTACAGACAGCTGTGACATAGGTGCTGGGAATCAAACCTGGGTCATCTGGAAGAGCAACTGCTGAGCCATCTGTCCAGCCCCGTATACTAAATGTTAAATAGCACTCATACTCCTTTGAAGAACCTGTGTCCTTGTCTTTGCTCAGGAGCATCTGGACAATGAGTATAGTCAAATGTGCAAAAACTTCCAGCGTCACATTTCACAACTTTATTTCCCCTTGTTTCTGATGCTTCTGAGTACCCAGATCATCCCATGTTCTTTTGACAAGTTCTGTGGTAATGAGACACTAGTCCTATACACTTCTAATCACAATCCTGCCTCCTAACACCAACCCTGATACTACTTTTAACTCTGGATTCAGTTCCTATACAGACAGCAGCTATCATCACACAAGCATGGTTACTCTTTCATTTCTCCCTAGGCCCACATTCATTCTTGCATGTATTTACCTCCTCTGCATGCCAATAATTCCTTCATATCTGTTTCCCATACTCACTACCCTGACCATTTAACACAGAGTTAGTGTCTCACCAGTTCCTGAATGTCCTGGAACCACTCTGTAGACCAGGCTGGCCTTGGAATCATGGATAGATTAAAGGTATTCACTGCCACTGCCACCACTACCACCACTCAGCATCATCAGGAGTTCTTAATGGAGGCATTTGGATCTAATGAACATTTTATTTTCTTCTACAGAAGCAGGTCTCAGACCTAGTCCAGACAGGAATCTGTATGTATAGTGAATGCTAAAACCTCCATAGACACAGCGGTTAAAGCAGCCCAGTAATACAGTGCCATATTTGGACAGAAAGGGAATTTGAGGCCAGAGAGAAACACTAAAAATAGAGGCTAAGTGGCCCACGGATAGGGCTGATGAGAAAAGCAGGTCTACCCAAGAGTCATAGCACTCATGTAAAGAGAGACCTGCCAGGACACAAATTCCTCAGAGCTCTGATGTAAGTCATCTGGAGGTTTGGTTTAGCAAAGGTTTTTTTGACTGCTTTGATAAAAATGCATTACTGGAAGCTTATAAAATCTGAGTCACTGAGCAGCAGAAACAAAAGTATGAGGAAAGCTTTATCAATTTATGAGCAATCTGGACGTCTGACTGTTGTGGTCACATGTTTGTATGCAAGCAGAAAGGTACAGTGACCAAGAAAATGGGCAAAAGCCTTGGCAACTGACAAGGTATCTGTGGTACAGAAGCAGCATCCACCTCCCACACTCCAAGCCTTTACTTACCTTAGCCTTGTAGTGCACTCACCTCAAAGGACGCCCGGGGACAAGGTTTCAGGGGTAGGTTGGTCCCAATTCTTCTTACCACACTCCGGGCAGCCCCATGTGGCTTGTTTTGCCAGATGGGGATAGTCTAAAGAAGAGACAAAACAACCTAGAAACCTCAGAGTCAACGGTTTCTTGCCTTCCTTTCTCCTCTGGAAGTGAGTGAGGTCAATTGTAAGGGCCCATTTCTACATCTGGTGCTGCTAAAGTATTTGATGGTTGGGAGGGTCCACAGAAGGAATCAGAATTAGCTAGGGGTACAGATTGTTCTGGTTCCTTCATGTCCTGCACAAAAAAGTAAAAACATGGACGCATGAAGTGTACCAAAAGGAAGCAGAATGGTAGCTTGCTCAAATCCTAGGGCTTCAGTGAAAAGCAAAATGCTGCCATCTCGGGGCCTTGTCTAGTTCTTGAGCAAGTTCAGTAGTCAGCTCTTTGGCCCTCTACCTTGGGACTCCTTACCACATTGGCTTCCATTCCTGATAGTCCAGCCAGCTCCTGTACTCGAAGGACAAGGCACCCACAGGGCAGCTTGGGAAAGCTGGAAGTATAACTCCTGCATATCAGGCCATTCCTGGAAGCATGAGATTTAGCCTGCCAAACAAATCCCAGAGAGTATGGATTCAAAACAAGCCTCTGCATAGCTATTGCCAAAACCACCTCCAATGTTTAAAAGAAGAAAACTAGCCCAAGAGGCTATCCGTCCTTGTCACTGGCTCTTCTAAACCCAGACCCTTACAGGTTATGTTTCTGATTTGCTGAGAAAGCTCGGCCAATCTGGGGAACTTCCAGGCTCTGTTAAGTTAACTGAGACAAAGCTCTAAAGATGCACATAAACCCTTTGGTAATTACAAAGCTCAAAAGAAAGCAAGACTGGGGGTACCATCCAAGCCCAAGAATTTATTCTTAAATGCAAGTGGGTAAGAATCAACAGCCAACTCAGGCTAATTTCAGTCTACTGGGCTACAGGGAAAAGATTTAAGTGGTTGTAATGCACCACCCCACTCCCAACTGCAAATACCCTGTTACACAAACCACACCTCCTGCCCTAAAAGCTTTTTTTTTTGGGGGGGGGCTTAGTCTTTTATGGCTGTGTCTCTTAATGCTTTTGATTGCTGGTTTTTTCATCTGTAAAATAGGGAAAAGAAAATCTACCACTTACTGGGCAGTAGTGGTGAAGGCCTTTAGTACCAGCATTTAGGAGGCAGAGGATCTCTGTGAGTTCAAGGCCAGTCTGGCCTACAGATTGAGGTCTAGGACAGCTGTTACACAGAGAAACCTTGTCTCAAAACACCCCCGGCAAAGAAACCAAATACAAAAACTGCCACTCTAGGCTACCTTAAAGGTCAATGAAATTGGGGTAAGTGGATGAAGTGTTTAATGAAATTTAGAGCAAGGCAGTTGCTCTGAGTTTTATTGTAAAAACTCATTTCTAAAGTTAACATACAAAGCAATACACCTGCCTCCACTTCACAGCTGCCCTGGCATGGAGGTTCAATCAGCAAACTTTATGTCCATCAAACACTGAAAACATACACTTTCCTAAGGAAGGCTGGGCATCATTAAGAGGTGCACCGGGCATGTGGGCATGGGTTGGCTACAGTCCAAGACCCCCATGGCGAGTATGGAGAGCATAGGAAAGCAAGAGACTTATAAAAGAGGGCAGAATATCCTAAGACATTGAAAAGGCAGACCAAGGGTCTTGTCATCCTGAGTGAGAAGTTACTGTGGGAGCCAGGTTCGGTGCTGAACAGGGATAAGCTGAACTTGACGGGCAGTATCTCTTAGGGGAGATCTGGAGTCTCTCTTCTACCTTGAGAGTGTTATGATATACATGGACATTTAGTGGCTGTACAGTAGACTGTGCCCAAAGTCTGGCCTAGGTTCTGGTATGTGCAGCCCTGCTGAAGCCTAAAAAGTCCCCGTGTGCCAGACAGGGACTACTACCTTGTGCTACTCCTGTCTGCGTTATCTCCAAAGACTCTAGCTGAATCTCATCCTCAGGCGAAGGTAAATTTTAATAAACTGCTTGTTCTATTGCTCTGGTGCTGAAATCTTTCAACTCTATCCTAGACTCTATAGTCCTCCTGCTAGAGGAGTCTACCAAATAGCCGAACCCAATTTCCGGCTCTCCAAACCAAGCTCTTGATAGTCTGGCCAGTGCAACGCTTTTCACACTCCCTCCCTAGTCCTCTGCTACGGGGCTATCAGCTCCCATCACGCCCCCTCTGAGCCCTAATCCATACCGTTGCCTCGGTGAGACCCAGCAGAACCCTATCCAGCTCATCCCAGTCCCCCAGCTCTGCTCATGCATCACGCCAGGTCCTCAGGTCATCCCGTAGCCTCCTAGATTGCCTTCAGAGCCCGCTCAAGGCAGAAAGGAAGTAAGCAATCGGGCCCCAGCACGGCCTCCGCCAGGCACGAGCGCTTGGCTTTGGGAAACCGCTGTAGGCGACACCAACTTAGCTCCGAGGCCCCGCCCCCTGCGTGCCCGCTAGCCGCTCCGCAGACCTGGGTCTCCGCACCTCGGCGCCGCCGCAGCCCCTTCCCCTTCCGCGGTGGCAGTGTACGCGTCTACGCGCGGTCTCTCTCTGCAGACCCGCTCTGCTCCAAGAAGGGCCTCGCTCGACCCGGCAGTCCCGGGCCGGGGACAAACTTTGCCCAGCGGTGCCCCGCGGACAAGCCGCGCGAGGATCCCACGGCCAGCTGGACGTCACGCCTCGCGCCCTCAACGACGCGCCCCCCGCCCCCGCGAAGGTCGGCCAAGTTCTCACGGCACGTCCGGTGGCCCTTGGACCCGCGGGCCGGGCCGGGCCGGAGCCTCCGGCCGGTGTAGATCCCAGAGGGCGCGAAGCCTGGGGCTGCACGCTAACGGCTGGGCCGACCCCGGCAGCTAGGTGACTCGGCCAGCAACTACGCCGCGGGACTAGTGTCCCCGCCGGGGAGGGCGGCAGCGGCGAGTCCCGCGAGAATTCGCACGGGACTAGCAATCACGCGCTGCCCCTGCGCCGGTCCGAGGGTTAGGGGACCGGCGGCGCCCACCGCGCCTGCTCGGCGTCACCCCGCTCTAGGCTCACCTCAGACTCAAGCTCCGGACTCACCTCGGCCCCTCCTACTACAGCGGGCGGCGGGGCTTACGTCACTTCCGCTAACCCGCCTCCGGAAGCAATCGTTTGCAGCATGTCCGGGGGAGGCGGGCTTAGCAAGGGGCCGGAGCAGAAGCGGCCTCTGAGTGGACGGCCCAGCCAGGAGGCCACACCCCCTGCAGGCCACGCCCCTGCGTGCGGGAGGCTTCTAGGGCGGCTAGCGGCTGCTTTCAACCCCTTTATTTTGCGACGTGGTTGCTTCCCGTATTTAGTCTCTACAAACTTCTGGACAGCGGTGATCTGCATGGGTTGCAGCTCAGCACTTAAAATAGCTGGTGTCGTCCCTACTCCTGCTACAAGTCTCCGAGTCCTGTCTCGGTATTTCTGCCATTTTTGTCTAGTTTGGACTCTCGTCCCATTTCATGGTTCCCTGACTCGACCCCGAGCAAAAAAGACCTCCAGAGCTTCGAATTAACTTTTTCCATTAAAAATCTGTCTCCCACACAGGCGTACAGGTACACACGCGTGCAGCATAATTCCCTTTGTGGGATTAGATGGGTGGATTGATGGATGACACCGGGAGACTCCTTCCAAGCGCATAAAGACTCACTCCGCTGGTCTCCATGGCATCCCGTTAATTCTCTTCATTTTCTGCCCTCGGTACATGGCTTTGCCTGACTCACCAGTTGCCTTCCCTTTGTCCCAAAGTCTGCAGTCCCCATCTGCCAGGGACAAATTTGTTGGCTTTGTGGGCGGACAGCCCGATGCAGTCACAATGGGCACTATGCCCAGACCTGCCTTACTATGCCCATACATGCTGTCTCTATTGTTCCCTTGAAATTACAGTTATGTGCTGTTGAGAGGGTGCTCTCTGAGGAACGTGCCCTTAGGCAACTGAGTTATACTAACATTAGAGACTACTTACACAAACCTACGTAATATAGTGTACTACACACTGGTATAAGCCCTATTGCTCCAGGCTACAAACCGCACAACTGCTACTATGCTGAATCCCAGGGCAATTGTAAACATTTACATCTAAACACAGATGGAGCACCATTCAAGTTCTGGAGAACAGGAATTTCTCAGGTCCTTTGATGGTAGGATATTACTGTCACACAGCCTATCAGTGTCAGAGCCACCACTGCCTAGCACCTGACTAAATGTTTCTTACATTTTTTTCTTGCATTTCATTTTGCACTGGTCCCCATAAGATATGTAGGTGGTTAGAATCAATCTCTAACCTGGAAAGTGACTTTACCGCACCATGCTAGTCAGTGACGCAAGCACACAGGGCTGGTTTGGCTCTGTGGTGGTGTGGTTTGTTCCAGAGCCCTTCTCTGGGGAAGACTAGGCATTGACACACTCTGGCTCTGTATTTTTCCTTGCCCTCTTCTGACTCCACCCTTGTTACTGCTCTTCCCCCTCCTTCCACCCTCCCCACCATGTATGTGCACTATGTGGAGGTCAAAAGACAACCAGGAATTGCCCCCCACCCCCGTGAGATTCATGGAGCAAACTTAGGTTGTCTTGGTAGCAAGCACCTTTACCCAGTGATCTGTCTCAACACCTACAGGTGCATTTCCTCCCATAATTACCAATGCCTGCCATAGGCTCAGCTTCTAGAATAACAGATTTAACCTCAGGACCATTCTCAACACGAAGTTCCAGATTCTTGGGTATATTTTATCATTGTATTACAAACTTACCACTCAAGCCCTCTGTAACAGACAGGGCTCAAAGACAGTCCAGCTCAAATGTGTCCGTCTCCTAACAGGTGCAGCAGCCAGGCTACAGAAGGCTGAAACCAGACATCCTGCTCAAAGGTAAAGCATCAAGCTCCCTTAGACTCTCCAAATTTTATTAGAGGGTATGCTGGAGATGGGGGAGGGAAATGAGGCAGAGGGTTGACAAGATTGCAGCTGGGATGTGCAGAGGCATCAGGTGAAGAGCCGGAAAGCCCCAGCAATCAGTACATTAGAGGACCAGACTTGCTCAGTGTGGAGCCCACCCTGGCCCCTTCTGAGGCGGGGTGGCACTCATGTACCATGCCTACAAGATGGCAGAGGCCCTGGGGAACACTCAGGTGCTGCCCTCCATCTCTGTAGGCCTTATGGAAGAACTGGCCCCAGGACTGAGAACCTGGCAGAGCTGTTGGGACCTGCTCTGGTTGGTCAGATCACGAGTCATGATTTTGTTTTGCTTTTTTGAGACAAGCTTTCTCTGTGTAGCTTTGGAGCCTGTCCTAGAACTTGATTTGTAGACCAGGCTGGCCTTGAACTCAGAGATCCACCTGCCTCTGTCTCCCTAGTGCTACGACTAAAGGCATGCGCCACCCACTGCCTGCAGGAGGAGTCTTGATTTTAAAGAATTTCCTTCCCCCCACAGGGGGAAGTGAGCAGGGATGCTATACCAGACACCCCCAAAACCAAGACACAGCCTTTGGAGTCATGTGGCTTTGATTCTAAACTCCAATATTCTGAGTGACCATGGGAAGCTACTTGGTCTGAAAATAGAGGTGATTTTCCAATTCACTGATTTGTTGTGAGAACCAAAGAGAAAATGTGTGTGGTCTTTGCAGGGTGTCTTAGAGACTGTGAGGCGGTGTTTGTGGAGTGACTCCAGCAGCAGGCAGGGAAGCTGGGCTCAGGGAATGGCTACCTACGCTCTGCTACGCTCAGTCTTCAACTGAGCCCCCAGTGGGGAAAGAACTGGGCACGCAGGTGATCTGGTGATGTCAAAAAGGCCTTAAGGAGATTAAGATCGAGGCAGCTCTTGGGAATGTGACACGCAGGACAGAGCTGGGGAAATGTTGGTCCTCCGAAACTACTTGTAAAAAGTGGGAGAGAAGAAGATGGGCATATTTCCCCCCACATGCAACTGCCAGGACATCAGGCTGGATCCACTTGGGATTTCAGACCCAGCCATCATGCGGCTGCTGCTGGGGGAGGCTACTGCCCCCTTCTTTCTCCACATCATTCAGATTTTTAAAAAATATCTATAAATTGTGAGAAAATTCATATAAAAACACTTTTCTGTGTGCATAAAAAAAGACTGACCATAGTCAGTGGCTCCGGATGTCCGTAAGAGTAGGCAAAGGGAACTGGTGACCACCCAGTGGTGAATGAGTTCATCCACGGTCCCCAGGGGGCCTAGACAGTGCTGCCTGTGGGAAGGCTGTGCTCTTTGGCTGGGCTACACTTCTATGGCGCAGGGGTCAGGGTGGGAGGTGTCGTGGGGACACCAGCTCCCACAGTTCTGTCATGAACCTGTGCTGAGGGCAGGCAGTAGAACCCCTGAACGCTATTGCTGAACTACAACCTGCTTCACAGTGAACTTCTCCAACTCCTCAGACAGGACTGGGCTGGCTGGGATCATCAGATCCACGGGTGCTCTGAAGGCTGGCAATGCCACAGCATGGTCACTGCTTCTGTAGAAGGGCTCTATGCACAGGCTCCACAGCTTTCTCTAGCTGACAATGACTTCACGCTGGGGGCACCAGGCACAGAAAGCTGTCTGGGGAATGGCCAGGCTAGAAGGCTCCAAACAGGCATGGGACTGGCAGCCTAGCCCCCAGGGCGGAGCTCTTGCATTGGCTTGTGACAAGAGCCAAGAAAGGAGCAGACTATCTTTCCAGCCTTATTCTTACATGGAAGGTCTAAAGAGATCACCTCAGACCCTGTTTGGGGGACTTGAAGAGCCAGGTGAGCAGGGAAGAACTGAGGGTGATAGCGGACCTGTGGCTCATTTACATGCTCAGTCAAGCACCTTCATCCAGCCCCCATCATTCAGGCTAAGTGAACGGAGCAGCCTCAGTTGACCTTGGACCTCTCTAGGCAGCGTGGGGATGAGGTGGGGACCATTTCCAGTGTGAAATGGATGGAGGGCACTGTGGCTCCAGGGTGTGTGGAACCTGTCTGCCAGGTTCTCATCAGGTCCACTTTCTCCAGGACTCTAGGGCTGGAGAAGGGGCAGGCCACGCCGGAGTCCCTCCCTCAGGAACTGCATGTAGGTGGTTGTGGATGGGTCCTCAAAGGTTGATGAAAAGCTGAAGACATTCTCCATGTCTTCAGACTTCATGGAGGTGATGTCCAGAAAGTAGTTGGCATTGATGTGGTGGACCTGGGGGAAAGGCTGGGTGAGGAGAACTGAGAAGGCCAGAGGCCACATCTGCCCAGGCCATCTCAGCCTCCCTCAGCCTCACTCTGGGGTGATCACACTGGCTAGAGCGGCCCAGGCCAGGCTGTTTCCTTCTTCCCCAGCTCCCATGTAGCCCTCTACTGAGGGAGTGCCTCCCCACTTCAGCAAGCAGAAAAGCCACCTTTCCATACCACCTTTTCCTCTACTCCTATGCCTCACAAATGACCTCTCTTCTGTTCTCATGACTCCTAAACATCTATCCAAATGTCCAGTGCTCAGTGTGCATTCTTAGGTTCTCTCCACTCCAGCCAGAATGCCATCGTGTCCTTGCCTTTCTGTAGAGCTTGGTGGGGTGGGTATGTGGAGAATGAACAAGTGTGGGAAGCTAAGCAATGGAGGTGTGGGGTGCAGGCCAGTCAAGAGTCTCCCAAAATCCCGTCTTCTCATCTTCAGGACCTCAGGGTAGGTGCCACAGAGCAGGAGCCACCTGACTGGCCCTCCCTGGCTTCCCAACACTTCCACCGGCTTTTCTCACCTGAGCCAGGCTCAGCAGAAGCTTCAAGCACATCTAGCCCAAGCTCCTGTTCCTGGCTACCGCCCCCTAATGGCTAGCCAGCTCACAACCCTCCTTAGATCTGTCTTCCCACTCTGGCCATTGAGACTGGAAATGGGGTAGCTGCTCAGAGTTGGAGCCTTGCTCTGCTAGTCTGGAAAATGGGTACATTTTCCAAAGCTAATGTGACCTCATGCCAGGCCCTCTAAGCAGCTTGGAGGGAGAGGTGATCTGGGATGCTGGCTCAGGCCAGGACCTCCTCTCTTCCTCCCTCCCTGGCTACAGTGGTCCCAGGAACCTTCCCTTAGGCCATATTTTGTTGGGTAAACTAAGGTTCCCTTGGCGACATGTTGATTCGGTTGCTGTACTGTCTTGCTGTATGCAGACTCCCCCCCCCCAAAAAAAAAGTGCCTCTGAAATCCTCTGCTCAGGATCTCTGTGCTAGTGATAGAGATGACAGCCTCAGGCCAGCTGAGACAAGCTCAGGATGAAACCATCCCTTGTCCCTGCTCACTGCTCCCTCACCCCCACCCCGACCCCCAGACTCACCACAGTGCCATTGGGCAGGCAGATCATCATCTCCACAGGGAAGCTGTATTTCTCCAGATGCAAGCCTGCCAGCTGTCTGTGGAGTGGGTTCTCCTGCTGGATCTGTGGGGACAATGACATTTCCTGGTACCCAAACCTAGTGCTGTCTAGGGGTCTTCACAGGTTGCTCCCCCTAACCCTTGCTCACCTGTAGGTCTTCCAGTTCCTTTACCAGGGACCAGGTACTGATAAAACTCTCATTGAGGAGCGTGAGGATGGGCGGGCTTTCCAGGACTGTCTCCCGGAGAGTCCGCCCTGAACCTGTTCAGGGTAAGGCCAAGGGTGAGTAGGCTGATTTTACAGCAATGACTTCAGTTTGGGTAAACACCATGGGCTGCAGAACATCTCTGCACCCAGGGGAAATAACGAGTGGAAAGAGTACATACTATCCAGGAACATACACCTGTATCCTAGCACTCGAGGCCGAGGCAGGAGCATTACTATATATAAAGGCCAGCCTGGGCTATATGATGAGTGAGTTACACGCTAGCTTGGGCTACTGAGTGAGACCTTGTCTCAAGAAATGACATAGATAAAAGGCCAGGAACAGACCCCCAAAGAGCAGATGCTGAATGTGTGGGAGGGCAGTGGGATTGATATGGACCTACTGGCGTGCTGAGCTGAGGCCAGGGCTCGGGAGCCTGTCAGCAGCGACAGCGTCTCTACCCCACTTGGCTCTCTACACTGGCACTTTCTGTACCCCTGTTCCTCCTGCCAAGTGCCAAGCCTCTACTTATATCTCAAGGTCTCAGTTTAAAAATCACTTACTCCAAGTAACCGTCTGACCTCCCCCCCAGCTTCACTTCTGTTAATCCACTTTGAACTCACTATTGGACACCCAGAGAACTTTCCAGAAAGTCTTTGGTGAACATTCTGGATAAGAAACCCAAGCCCAGCTTCTGGCACTGTTTCTTCTCTCACTTGGAGGTTGTTACTTTACAGAGAACAAGACACACTGTCGGCCATCATGACTCGGGAATCGGAAGTCGGTTCACTTTGCCCGTTTCACCGTGGGCTCGGCAGGGAAGCAAACTAAAATGGCCGCATATGAACACATCTGCTTGGCACTGTCTTCTAGGCTCAGCCCAAGCACAGCAAACCTTCCCTGGGACCCAGTCCTAGGTGGCCCAGGTCCTCATGGCTCCAAGTTCTACTTGTCCCAGAGCCTCTTGGGCGCCATCCAGAGCATATAAAGTTTCCTAATTTCCCTTGGAGTTGACCAGGGGTTTCCTCACCTCAGCAGGACTGGTCATCCAGGGCCCCCCACAGCAAGATGGAATGCACAAGTTTGTTCTCAGCCTTGGCCCTGTCAAAGGCTTCTGTGAATGGCAGGTAATTGACCTGCAATCAAACCAAGACAGAAACTGAGTGGTAAGTTTGGGGTTGTGCATATAGAGTATGTATTTATCCATTAGCATGTGTGCGTGAAGAAGCATGGCTGAGTCACGTGACTCTTTCTTAAGCCTAGAGTAGCAGAGGAGCCCGTGCCCAAGCTGGTCCAGGGCCCCAATATGGCAGCACTGTGCCCACACCTAGACCACAGCTTCCAGCTTTGGCCTCATGGAGCCTTTTCCCGCCCTTCACACCCAGTCTTACCTTCTTGAAGGGGTACATGGCCACCTCTAGGCGCCGGGCAGCTTCCTCCCAGCTCAGCTGCTGGTGCCACTTGATCTCTTCAAACACAAACTGCAGAGGTTCTCCCGAGGGCTGGCGGCTGTCCATCAGGTTACCGTCCTCATCCAGGATCACAGAGGGCACTGAGGGGCCCATGGCCTCCAGCTCCATCTGGGCCGGAAGTCAGTGGTGAGGGGTGTCTCAGAGGGGGGCCCTGAGAAACCTTCGGGGCTCGTCTACTCTGCAGAAGTGGGGAGATGGGGCTCAGGGCAAGGTCTTGCAGTTGAATATGTTTGAGTAGGGGGACCTGAGTGTTCACCTGGGGTATGTAGCCAATGTCCACCTCCATGTTGCTGCTCTCACTGGCCCCATACAGCCACTCCATGTCCACATTCAGGGACCTGAGGATGGCCAGGATAAAACAACATCACCATCAAAGCCCATTAGTCACACATCAGGTACCACCTAGGTTAATGCAAGCAGGTGTCCTATTAATAGACAGAGACTCCAGAGATGTCACTGGGATTTTGATGGCAGAGCCTGGGCAGTTTACAAGGGCTCTCATAACATAACCCTTTGCACAAGAGAGGCGGCTAATGCCGTTCTGTAGGACACAGGATGAGGTTGTAAGAATGACGTTGGTGCTGAGGTCCCAGGAAGAACCTCCAGGGCTGACTCTTGCCTGCAGAGGACAGAAGTCTGGCTTGGTCAATGCAATCTGCAGTTCTGCCACACAGGGGAGCCCAAGGACTACCAAGCAACAATCTCTACACGTAACTGAAGACCCACCCTCAGGGCTGTCCCTGAGGCCTGATTCTTAGACACAGGCCCAGGAGCAATAGATCTTGCCTGGTCATCTGCTTCATGTGCTATTCAGTCCAGGACATCAAAACAGACATCTGAGGACATCCTCCGCCCCACTGGGCAAAACTCAAGAGGGCAGGTGTACTATGAGCCTCTGTCCTGCCTCTCTCTCATAGTGGGTTCAGGCTCTCTCAACCATTGTTACCCCTGCGCCATGTATGAAACAGGCCAGGAATCAGCCTTCTATTGGAAGGTGAGGAAACGGGCCGAGAGAGGGCCAGGGCCTTGCCCACAGCCACACAGCCCATTGCTGCTACCAAAGAGCAAGTTCTGAGTTGGAGCCTCGGGCCTCCCAGCCTCTCACAGGTTCTCACAGGCCTGCTAAAAGTCGATTTGCTCTCAGGAAAGACTCTGTTGAGGCCTCCTCACTCTCCACATACCCCCTCAGTTCCCTGATGAGGCTGACCCAAACAGGCGAATAGCTGGCATGGGCTGTTCTAAAGGTCCCACAGACTTCCCTCAAGCCTTTCCATGTACTTCCCATGTCACTGCTCTCCCATGGGCCCTGCCCGTCGGCTGATCTTCCCCTCAAGTAGACCAGGCTGGGCTGTCTTAGGACAAGAAATCAGGGAGGGCCTATGAGGAGTTAGGAACCAACCTAGGCAGCTGGTTAGACTCGAAAGCCTTGATCTGCAAACCGTTTGTTTCCTCAGAGATGGAGAGAATGCTGGAGATGTTTGTGAGAAGGCAGTGGGGCCACTTAGCTACCTCATGCTGCTGCCTCCTCTTGGTCAGCAACAAGCCCCCCACCACTGTGGTGACGTTGCGGAGCAATGGAAAGGGCAGAAACTTGGGGGCCTCTGGCCCCTTGATGTCTGAGCTCAGGGAACTGGGTGACAGAAGCAGAATGCAGTAGCAGGGTGCTGAGGCTGTTCCAGGGCCAGCTCCTACCTGTGATTGGGCACGAACAGCCGGAAGTCACGGATGTGTGTAGCATCTTTGGACAGGATGATATGGCCGGTGAACTGGCCCGGAGAAAACCAGAAAGGGAAATCAGGAGGCTCACTGAGCTGGAATTCGGCATGGATCCTGTGGAGAACGAGGTGTGCTAAGCCTGGATCCCTGTCCACTTTCCCCCAGAGCCCAGACTCCTGGGGGGTCAGGGACAGGAAGAAAGCGGGACACACTTAAAATGCCACTATTCTCGAAGGCTCGGTCTCTGTGCTGCTTTCTCTGGACGGCTTGCCCTAAATGCCCCCCCTCCTCTCCAGGATGTGTGCTTGCGTGCGCTGTCCCATATCCTGGCCTTGTGTGTGGATGATACCACCCTGGCTCCCAGCCAGTTCCAGTTCAGGGCTAAGCAAGGTTCCAGACACCTCTCACCAAATTGAGTGTCCTGGGAGGAAGTCATTATTCCCACTGAGGAAACCTGGGTTCAGAGAGCCTGGGCCCATAAGGAAGGAGGCGGTAAAGCTGTGGGGGTCAATGGGTAGGCCTTCTCCTACCCTTCCAAGCACGTGACACTCACCGGAACATGACAGTGTAGTAGGAGTCACTGATGGCAGTTAGGCAGGCCACAGTGCCCTGAGGGGCAAAGCGGGTCTTCACGAAGGGGCGTGGGTGAAACATGCTTAACAGCCGGTGGATGATGACCTAAGAACAGCAGTTAGAACCTAGGGTCTGGATCTGCAAACTGAGGTCCAGGGGAAGGGAGACTGAAGGGGAGGGGTGTCTAGTGCTTGGGTCCAGGTTCAGACAGGAAGGGCCACTCCTGAGCTGGGGCCAGGTGAGGCCTGCATCTCCTTGTGCTGTCCTCACCTCCTTATCCTTGGGCGGTGGTGGGTAGAAGCGGTTGTTGGACAAATAGCCCGTGAAGACGCTCAGCTCTCCGGGGATGATCCACCAGGGCTGGCCCAGCTCCTGACCTGGAGGGGGCAGGAATGGCCGGAAGTGGCGGGCAGCAAACACTGCAGTTGGTGAGGCTGCAGTCGTCCAGTTTCGGAGGCCTGACAGAGCGAGGCGGGAGACCTGGGGATAGGAAAAGCAGGCTCTGGGATGCTCTGCGTGTGTCCCTCAAGCCCAGCCAGACCATAGGCTGGGACAGCAGAGGGTGCACCGGGAAGGCCCTGCCTCAGAGATGCACTGTCCTGCCAGAGAGAAGCTCATCTCACACCGGCTTCAGTGGCTCTCCAGGTCCAGCCCAGGCCAGGGCAGTTTACTCAGGACATGCCGCTGAGGAGCTGGAGGGTGCTGTCCAGCCTAGAACAGGGCGCTTGACCTCTGGCTTCATAGAGGGCCCACCCTAGCCTCTGTACAAGCCTTCAGCCAGTCCCAGGTGCCAGGCCCTGCCCCAGGCTGCCGGGCTCCCTCAGGCAGTCTTGCTTTTCCGCTGCCCACAGCTGACAGGAGCTGGGGTTTGCTGTCGACTCTGATGATGGAGGGAAGTGAAAAATCCAGAAAACGCCAAAGTTAAGGGCAGAATCTCAGAAAAGACGAAGGAAGGTCACCCCAGAGAAGACCCTGTCTCGAGTCACCTCATCATGTTCGGCCTCTGAACAAGGCCTTCCCTCACCAGCTTCCTCCTGAAGAGTGTGTGAGAAGAAGAAGAGGTCAGTTAGCTGCCACAGAGCTCAAAGCCCGGACCCTGAAGGCACGTGGCCCCTACTAAGCCTTCCTCTGTGATCTTATGAGTAAGGACAGGTAGGCTCTTGAAGCTCATTACTAGGACAGGAGGGCCACCATACCCCCAGGGATCTGGACCACTGGGAAACTGCCAAGCCGTGCTGGCAGCAGGCCCCTCTCCCATCTCTACCACTACAGTGGCAAGAACCAGGCTTAGAGGGAGGGAGAGGAGGAGAGGAGGAGTGGAGGGGAAGGAGGAGGAAGAGGAGGAGGAGGAGGAGGAGGAGGAGGAGGAGGAGGAGGAGGAGGGAGAAGAGAATGGTCCAGGAAGCTTCCATCCAGAAGAATCTACCAGGTAGGTTCTCAAAGGAAGGCTAGGCTGGACTGTCTCCCAGGCTGGCCAACCCTGCAGGACATTGCCCGAGGAAGGGTTCTGGGCTGGTGGGGTGGGCTACTGCCCTACCTTCCTGAGTACAGAGGTCCCCTGCTTCCCACCACTCTGAAATCCATCTGCTGGGGAGGACCATCACTGCCAACCCTCCTCCACTCCCACGGGAAGCTGAACCCATGTCTCCACTTACAGAGCTCCCCATGACAGGCCCTGGCCACCTCAATCTGGTGTGTCCCAAGCAGTGATATTCTCTCTTTTTACAGCTCCTACATGGGCAAACAGCACAGCAAGCCTGGTCCCCAGCCAGCTCTCTGCTCCTCACTCTCCATCAGCAGCCAGGCCCCACTCTTCCCGTCTGTATCCTCTCTGCTCTTCCGTCCATCCATCCCCCCGGCTCTACTCACTCCAGGAACTGGTCTGCTTGCACCCCGACTCCTACCCCCAGCCTGGAGAGCACAAACCTGATTTCACAATCAACCCACTGAGGATTTTGCTTCTGCAGAGCAAGGGACCCTCAGCAATCTCGCCTCTTCTCTCGCTGCTCCATTAACCAGCATGCCACCCACAGGCCCTGGGCCAGCCACACCTGCCCTCTGGCCTGCCTGCCACCTTTTGCCACAGGTTCTTGCTCATACAGAAGTGGGGCTTTTTGAGCAGGTACTGGATGGGCACGTGGCAACGGCTGCTCATGGCACAGGAAACAGCAGGCAAGGTGATGGGGAGCAAAACCATCGGTTAGGAAGGCAACCCAGGGGATCCAGCAGGAGAGAGGTGAGAGCCAGCAGGGTGTGTGTGTGACCCTGCAGTGAGCTCACTGTGTCCTCAGGGCCTTGCGCTGGGAAGAAGCTGGGAACACAAGCACCTATCGGCCTCTCCCCTCCTCTCCCTCAGGGCTCGTCCGCCCCACAGTGCCCTGCCAGATGCTTCAGAGTATCCAGGTCATCGGCATTGGACAGAGCACTTGTCACATGCTAGGAGTTGGCTAGGGGTCCAGGAAACACAGGAAGTGCCCAGCACCAGGACCCCAGGACTGTCTGCTGCAGCCCACTTGTTTGTCCCTGGAGACAGCCTCTGTCAGATGTCACCCCTGTCAGGAAGTTCTCCCAGACTTCCCTGCGTAGGCAGGGGAGTGCCTGCAGCTCCCTCCTGTGCTCCCACAAGCTCTTGGATGCAGTGGGCACACTGATGCAGGGGTGAGGAAGAGGACACAGGCCTGTACTCAGGAGCAAGTGCTCACTGGCAGTTTTGATGTGTGGTCCCCCTGTGTCCCGACTCACCCCTAGGAAGCCATCTTTGCTTTTGGTCATGGTCTCTGTGAGCAGAGGCTGGAATCGGGCTTCTATGGTGAGTGTCTCCTCACTGGGGTCATGCTGCAAGGCCTCCTCCTCGTAGCTGGTCACAGGAACTGACCCTATGAGACAGAAGTGGCTGAAGAGGCTCTGCCCAGGGCTTCAGGCCTCACTGCTCTCAAGATGCCTGTGAGCAAGGAGCTAGGCTTGGGGCAGGGCTAATAACTAACGGTCACCAAAGTGACAAGTACGATGCATAGGATTCTACTTTGAGCATATCCCAGAAGCGGAGGATGTTATTAGTAATTCCATGTCACAAATAAACAGAGAAGAAGTCACATACCAGGCAAGGAGGGAGTCAGGACTCAAACCCGGGCCTGTGTCACTCTGAACTCATGATTAGTTATGAACCTCTTCTGGACCTTTGGGGACTGTGAGGGACTCATTCAAGGGAATCTTAGCAAAAAGACAAGCAAGAAACATCAGGCTGTAGGTGATGATGTCACTGGATGAGTACCCTGGGCAGAGACTTGACCTGCTCTCTGCTCTTCGGGATGGTTTGGCCTCCCTACATGAGGATTTCAGGCTGGATAACCTCTCATCTCTCCCACGGGGAGATGCAAGTTTTCTCATATTTTCCATGTGGATGGAGCCACAATGCAGGGTTAAGGGGAAGAAAACTTCCAATGCAATGACAGAACGGTTGTCTATGACAGAATGACACACGGTAGTGCTATGCTCCAAGCTCCTAAGGATAGAGGAAGACACAGAGACAAAGCCTGGCACTTGGTGGCACTGTGGCTAGCCAAGCTGAATGGGGCACATCATGGGCACCTGTCAACCGGAGTCATCAGAAGTACCCCGGCCCCTCTTCATACCTCCGCCTCCCGAGGGGAACCTCCAGGGGAGAGACTCGGGAACTGTCTCTTCAATTACCAGTGCACAGCAGCCCTGTTCAAAAGATCACTTTTGGGCTGGAGAGGAGGCTCGGCAAGACTGGGTGAGTGAAAGTGCCTGCCACATAAGCCTGACCTGAGTTCTGTCCCTGGAACCGTTGCCACGTGACAGAAACTAGTGAGGCCGGCAGCGGCAGTGCTCGCCTTTAATCCCAGCACTCAGGAGGCAGAGGCAGACAGATCTCTGTGAGCTCCAGGACAGCCATGGCTGCATAGAGAAACTCCGTCTCCAAAACCCCAAAGATAAAGAAAAAAATTAAAAAGAGAGATTCTGCAGGAAGAGAGCCGATTTCTAAAACTTGTCCTCTGACCTCCAGGTGTGTGTTGGGTCACACACATGTGCGTATGCGCAAATACGCACTAACAATAAACAACTTTTATATGATCATTGTTATTTCTCTATCTGCAAGTCAATGTAGTAAAAACCTTTGTTGTTACTTAGTCTGGCCTGGAACTTGCTATGTAGATCAGGCTGACTTAAATCTGTGGTACCATTCCCTCTCTGCCTCCTGGATGCAGGGATTATAGCTGTGCATCACCACCTCTGGCCAGGAGAATTTTCCTTGTATCAATGATTTGGGTGGTAATTATTAAGAACAACTGGGCCTGGGTGGCTCAAGCCTTTGTTGTTGCTGTTGTAGAGACACGTTATCAAAACAAAACAACAAAAATAACTGGACATGGTGGTGCAGACCTATAATCCCAGATACTTGAAAAGCTGCCAGAGGTGGGAGGATCCAAAGTTCAAGACTAGCCTGGACTATAGAGAGCTGAAGGCTAGCTTGGACAACTTCATGAGACTCTATTTCAAAATGAAAAGATTGAGCTAGAAAGGTGGCTTGGTGGTTAGGAACACTGGTTGCTCTTCCAGAAGACCTAAGTTCAATTCCCAGCACCCACATAATGCTCAACTGTAACTCCAGCTCCTGGGGATCTGACGACCTCTTCTGGCCTCTGGGGGTATTTCACTCACATGGTGCACATACATGCAGACATACATGCGAACACATAAATAAAATCTTTTTTAAAATTTTCATTTCACCAGACCATTCTCCTCTAGCAGTGATCACAGGACCTAGATCAACAAGGGACCATCCTTCATACCCATTCCTGAAAGCTGGCAAGCTCATGATGGCACCTGCCCCTGAAAGTATGTGTTCTTCCTCCTCAGCCTCACCCACTGACAGACTTCCACAACTACCTGGTGCCCAGCTAGGTGCTTAAGATGATAAGTTTGAGAACAGAAGAGAGAACTAGGGACATTGCAGCAGGAAGCCTGTAAGCTCTAGCTATAAGCTTAGCTGAGTGGTAAAACATCTGAATAGCCATGTTCAGTCTCCACTATTTCCAAAAGTCGCGCGCGCGCGCGCGTGTGTGTGTGTGTGTGTGTGTGTGTGTGTGTGTGTGTGTGTGTGTGTGACAGAGAGAGAGAGAGAGAGAGAGAGAGAGAGAGAGAGAGAGAGAGAGAGAGAGAGAAACTGGCAGCCAGGGAGATGAGCTCACTTGAATCACAGGCATGAGTTCAGATCTCCAGACCCCATGGAAAAAGTCAGGCCGAGCCGTGCACACCTGTAATCCCAGCACCGTGAGAGGGAGGTAGAGACAAGAATCCCTGGCTGTTGGCTGGCCACCAGTCTGGCATACATGGAGAAATTCCAGGCTAACAAGAGACTCTGCCTCAAACAAAAGGTGGAAGACGCCTGACACTAACACTTGACAAATGACCCAGGTTGTCCTGTGCCCATCACACGTGCAACCATACTCACGTGCACACAGCCTGGGTGGGAGGGGACAGGTGCTTTACTATTTATTTATTTATTTGAGACTCAGATGATGGGGGCTGGAGAGATGGCTCAGCGGTTAAGAGACTCAGATGAGTCTGCTCTTCTTTTTAAGAAAATTAACAGTTGCACCTGAGCAGCCCTGGCTGGCGGGAGCCAAGAATCACACAGCATCTAGGAGCCTACAGAGCAGTGGAAACAACCGTGGTCCTGTTTCCTGACTACGTGCATCTGTTTCCTGACTACGTGCATATCGGCCGCTGCACACAGCATCTCTGAATCCTCATCCCTGAGAGCTGGGGCAGAGCCCTGCAATCACATGGCCAGGTCAACCCTGGTTCTCACCTTCTAGCCTGGCAAGCTGGTGTGTCCACCGCCCCAGGCCTGTGCCAGGTGTAAAGCCTGAACCTCCACAGAGTGCTCCAAGTTGGTGGTGTGGCAGGGGAGGTGGCAAGGGAATGCTAGTGTCACCATTCGCAATCATGACTGACATGGGCTCAGGTGCCAGAGCAGCTCATGACAGGAAGTGGTGATGATGGGGCGGGGTAAAGGGACCCGACCTGGTC
The DNA here is from genome assembly GCA_004025045.1 of Sigmodon hispidus. Taxonomy (NCBI): domain Eukaryota; kingdom Metazoa; phylum Chordata; class Mammalia; order Rodentia; family Cricetidae; genus Sigmodon; species Sigmodon hispidus. Next base: position 21,770 of record PVIH01008875.1, on the reverse strand, counting down.
CGTGTGCCCAGGAGTGCCCAGCCTCTCTGGTACCTGTCAGTTTCTCTGCAATGGGTTTGAACTCCTCCGGGCTGATGTACATATCCTGGTCAGTGTCCAGCGAGGAAAAGAGGAAGAGGCCATCTGTCCCCAGAACCTTCAATGCCGATTCCTGTTTGGGAGGAAGGGGCTGAGCTGACAGGTCCCTGTAAGGCCCCAGTCTCCCCTTTCCACTCCCCGAACGCGGAGCTGCTTTCTGATCAAATAGATCCTGCCATCGCCTTCCAGGGTCCCCTCCATACTTGGCCGCCCATTTGTTCAAACACCAGCTCAACAGTCCGAGTTCCTTGTCCCCTTTCCAGAGGCTGCTGGTCCCCATCCACGCCTCCATCCATTGTCTGCTCCGGGTGCCCTCCCTCTCCGGTCCTGCTCTACCCTGTCCTGGCCATTGTCCTCTCCAGCCTCCCCAGTCCCTTTCCTGATCCGGGGCAAAGCTTCACTCTGCGCCTCTGGCCCAGGCAGCCCCGTGCTCCGTCCCCGTCCAGTCCCGGCCGACCTGCCGCGCGGCCGCCTGGGCGTCGGCGAGGAGCGCGCAGGCCCGGGCAGCGGCGACAGCGGCCACCGCGGCCACCAGGGCTCCGAGCAGCGCCAGGGCGCGGGCGCGGCTGCGGGGAGGCGCGGGCTGCGCCGCGGGCTCCGGGCTGTGCGGGCTGCGCGCGGCGGGGCGGGCCCGGCCCATGGTGGCGGCTCCCGGGCTCCCGGAGGCTGCGGGGACCCGGGACGCGCGGCGCGGGCAGCGTGGGGCGGAGCCCGGAGGGAGGGCGTCAGCGGGGCCGACTCCGCGGGCCGGGCTCTGCCCCGGGGAAGAGGGAGGCCCCAGGGCGAGGCGCCTTCTCAGCGGGCCCTCTGTCCTTAACCTCACCTCTCCTTAAAAAAGAAAGAAGAGAGAAAGAAAACTGTTTCAGGCATCCTTTTACTCGGTAGCTCAGGCTAGCCTGGAACTTGCTCTGTTGTCCAAGCTGGCCTTAAATTTGCAAGATCCCCTTGTTTTTGTCTCTGGGTCCTCAAGTATGATCGCCCTCAACCCTGCACACACACAGGGTCTGTCTATCCCTTCCTTCCTCCCTTCCATCCAGATTTCAGTTATTTTTGCAAAATGCGTGCCATTTTTGAGGAATGCTGCTGAAGTTGTGACCTAAAATACATGTTGGGCTCAAGGATTCATAGGGACTGGGGGGCGGGGGTGGCAGGGTGAGTTATTGGACAAACTTACAGTGCCGAACTCAAGTCTGTAAGCTTGTCCAATAACACACACACACACACACACACACACACACACACACACAGAGCCAGATGTGCCTGCACATGTCTATCTGTAACATAGGAAGGCTGAAACTGGAAGATCCTGGGACTTGCTGGTCAGTCAGCCTAGCCAAACAGGTGGGCTCCAGATTCAGAGAGACCCTGTCTCAAAAAATATGATGGAATAATAGAGAAAAACACCCGATCTTAACCATGCACACACACACATACACACACACACACACACACACACACACACACACACACACAAAGTATCCAGAAATCCACTTTATAATACCAGAACAGAACATGGCCGAACAAGGGTTAACCATACATAAAAATGAGGCTGATGCACAATGGACTCTAATGACGGTCAGATCCAGCCTGTTCTCTTTGGCCATCTAGAGCATAAACAACCAATGATAAAGTCTGCACCTCCCCTTCATGGTTCAGCTAAAAGGCCCTTCTTCAGATTGCCCTTGGTTGCACACAGGTGGTGAGCCCTGAGACTGTCTCCTCCTGTGTGTGGAGAGTCCCAGAGGCTCTTCTGGGGTTCGTGGAGAGTCAGGAGCTGGAACTGCAACCTTGGCGGGTGGTGCAATGCCAGGAGTTACCAGCTGGATCTGGCTGACACGGGACTAATGCTTTTCTGGAGAACACTGGGCATGCTCCTGGAAGGGTATTAGGAAAGGAAGGGATGCCATTGGAGGAAATGTTTCCCTATCGGTCCATCCTCAGGAGTCCTGCTTCCTGTCAGGCTTCCTTTAATTATGTCTGGCCCCAAGTCCCCACGGTAACTGCTCTTTCCCAGAGAGCATGGGGTGTGAATTCTACACAGAACTCAATCTTCAGGAAAGAGATCTAGCTTTTGGAGACCACCACCAACTGCCATGCACCAGGGACACCCCCTGCACCGTGTGCATGCCCTAATGCAGCCCTGATCTTGTGTGCTAGGTGGGGGTTGGCTGGTTCATAATATAGTCTTATTTCATTCCCAGGCACCTAACCAGGCAAGTTTACCTGTTTTCTTATTGAATTTGATTGGGGGGCTGAGGAGATAGCTCAGTGGGTCCTTGGTGGGCTGCACAGCCATGAGGATCTGAGTTCAGATCCCCAGCATGGATGTAAAAGTTAGTGTAGGGCCCACTGGTTTTCCACTGGCTCTGGGATGGTGGTGATGGTGGGGTGTCCCCAGAGCTCACAAGCCGGCAACCCTAGACGATTGGTGAGCTCCCAGGTTCAGTGAATGAGAGGCCCTGTCTCTTCATAAGGTGGTGAGCAAAGCTTGATTTTGCTGATATTCTGTAGCACTTTGGGGACTAGCTGCCACAGTGCCATGAAGGCAGGGCCTTGTCTTCCCAGCACCCATTCACGGCTTCCGGAGGTCGGCACTTCACAGTGTCCACTGGATAGGTGGCTTCCAGGAACATCTCAGCGCTGTGCTCTGACTACGAACCCTCAGAGGATGCGGAGGGCCTGACATCTGGTGTTGGTGACCCCAGTTCCTAACCGTGACACTTCCAACTCATTACAGCTAATGTTTGGGGACACCCTACATAAAACAGATGCCATTAGGAAACCAGACTCTGTTCTCGGCAGAAGCACAGCTAACAGTGCAGAGCAGGTTAAGAGGGAAGACGGATGAGCCACATGTCCAGAAGACAAAGGGTGGAGATGGCTGTGCCACGCTCCTTTATTTATCACACTGGGTTTTGTTAAGGGCGTAGATTCCAGGAATGTGGGGTGCAGGTTTATTAAGCTTGGGAAGGACATGAGGATGGGGTGGGGCCTGACCAGGCTTCTGGTCTTTAAGTAGGGCTTGGGGGCTTCTGTGCCCTGGCCTGCCTTTCTGTGATACCTCTCTTTTTTTGACACACACACACACACACACACACACACACACACACACAATCCTCCGGCTGCTTCCTGTTCTGTTCCTGTCCAGCAGGTCCAGTTATTCGAAGGTCTCGAGGGGGGGACCACCTGTGAAGCAAATGGGGGAAAGAGAGAGGAAGCCAAGCGCATAAAGAACGACAAGAGTCTGAGTCATGTCAAGGCTTCGTTTATTGAGTGAATGCTGAGGCTTTTTAAGCAATGCCTCTGGAAGGGGAGGGGAGTTAGAGAGAGGGGAGTGTAAGGCTCCAGGCAGAGAGGGGAAGCAGAGAGACGGGAGTTAACCGGAGAGGAGAGTGAAAAGTTATCAGAGGAAGTCCGGGTGGGCAGGATCTCTTTGGTCCCAAGATTCAGCAGCTGACTGATTACTGTTTGAAGCCCTATCTAAATGTACATTGTATGATGGGCCAAGGACATCCCATTTTTTGCAAGGCCTGCAGTTTAGCAAAGAACACCTTATCATGGGAGACTCCA
>PVIH01008875.1:0-18022 GCA_004025045.1 Sigmodon hispidus | reverse complement strand
CTGTTCCTCTCTCCTTGGTGTGCCAACACAGAAGACCATCAGTCCTGCAGGGGGCGCTGCTGCTCCCTTTTGCTTTCTCCTAGTCCCGTGGCAGCAGGCCAGGGAGGCGGTTTGTCTCTTTTTCTATCATCTGGGACCCCGGAAAGGAAAGTTTTTACTCAGATTCCGCCTCTGTCATCTTGGCAGCCAGTGATAAAAGCAGCGTATGGAAGAACAGCGCCACCTGGGGAAACTGGGACTTGTGAGGCAAGAATACCTAAACATACTCGGACCAGGTGCATTTCTGAACTAAATAAGGACCTACTGTGTGCCAGGAACTACCCTGTATCCCAGAACATAGCAGGGAAGAAGATAAGGCATTCCTGTCATAGTAGAATGTCCTGCAGGAGCGGAGTATTGCTGACACACTAAGGTCACTGTAGATAACGGATGCCCTGATGTAAGACAAGGCAGGAGTTCGGTGACAGCCTCACCTGAGAGGTGACAGTTTCAGGGCAGGGGTAGGAGGAAGCAGTCGGCTGTGGGAAGAACACCCAAGCAGATGCGAAGGCCCTGAGGTGGAGATTGTATGGCCTGTTCAAGAGCAAAGGGGCTGGAGAGATGGTTCGGGGGGTTAAGAGCACTTGGCTGCTCTTGCAGAGGATCTGGGTTCGAGTCCCCGCACCCACATGGCAGCTCACAACCATCTGTAACTTCAGTTCCAGGGGATCTAATGATACCTCTGGTCTCTGTGGGCACTGCATGCAAACAGTACACAGATACACATGCAGGCAAAATACCTACACACATAAAATGAAACTAAATACATCTCAAAATAAATAAATAAATAAATAAATGAATGAATAAACAAAAGATCCAAGAAGGCAGAGTGAATGACACACACACACACACACACACACACACACACACACACACACACACACACACGGTGACATCAAGGCTCTTACTGTCTATACCCATAAGTTTCATTCCAGGCATGACACATTTTTTCCCACAACACCCCCAAGACAAAGTCTCATGTATCCCAAACTAGCCTCTAACTTGCTTTGTGACCTCGGATGACCTTGAACTCACTCCTGGTCCTCTTGACTCTGCCTTCCTGGGATTACAGGGGTGCATCATCATGCCAGGTGAACTTGTATTTTCTCTTCAAATAGAGTCCCACTGTGTAGAGCAGGCTGGCCTTCCGTTTGTGACTCTCTTGTCTCAGTGGCCTGAGAACGGAGATGTTTTCAGATGCATGATGACTATGATGGCCCGCTGTGACTTTTAACAAACAAAACAAAAAACATAATACAATAACTCTTCCACTAGCCAAAAGAGCAGAAACAATCCAGATTTTCACCACTGAATGCATATTACAGCATAGTTAAGCCTTAGGAAAAGTAGCCAGATGCAGAGGCCACAGATGTTAGGATTCATAAACAGGAAATGTCCAAAGTGGGCAGATCCACAGAGACAGAATGGATAAGGGGGTTGCTATGTCCTGGGGTGGGAGGATGTGTGTGACTCCTAATGGGGACATGTTTCTTTCTTTGTTATTGTTGCTTTTTTTTTTATTCTAAAATTAGATGAGGGTGATGGCAGAATGCCTATATACTAAAAATATTAATTATACCCAGCAAATGAATAGATTTTTGTGACATGTAAATGATATCAGAAAAGCTACTTGGGATCTTTTTTCCTTCCAAGAGAAAGAGATCTCATGTATCTCTGTATGACCTGGAAATGGAGGATGACCTTCAACTTAGGATCCTTCCGCTTCTACTTCATGAATCATTCTAACCAGAAGGGTAAGGGGACACACAGGCTGGAGCTGTCCCCTTGAGAGTGACATCACATGGGCTGGGCTAGTGCAGGTGCAGGGGAGAGGCTGGAGGGTGCAAAGAATGTTCTAGAGCCAGAGCTGGCAGTTGCTGGTGAGTCGGACGGAGAGAGGAAGCAGTGCGGCTCTGAGGTCTGTCTCTAGCCCACTGGCTGGCAGTGCCATCCTCAGGGAGAAGCCTGGTTGGTCCAGTCTGCCAGGCTGGTTCACACTGCTAGAGTTGGAAGTTGCCTTTCTGTGTGATTATGTGCCTCGGGGAAGTAGGCTGTGGGTTACTAATTCCAGAGCTGTCTGTAAATGGCATCGAAAGCCTGAGATCCAGTGAGGTCATCGGAGGAGGCTGAGGAGAAAGGGGCCTCTGGCTTGTGTGACTGCAGATTGCTGTGCCTTGGGGGTGGCAAGGGGCTTCGGCTAGATTGGCAGGTGCACGCAGGTCCAGGACTGACTAGCTAGGAGGTAATCTGTATTGGGGACCTGGACGAGCTTGCCATGGTTCCTATGGTTTTCAGGTGGGGGTAGAGGTTTGTTTCCTGAGGCTCCTGTGTGGCTCTTCTAGGGAATGAGGCAGATGCCCAAGGATGTCCCAAATGGACACTGATTCTAGACTGGTGGGAACAGAGGCCTTGGCTTAGCTAACCTCACTGCCCACCGGCTTCCTGGGGCCTTCGAACAAAAATAGTGAGTGGGTCATACCCCTGTCGGTTGTGGATGTCACTGGGCAGCGTTGAGGACCAGCTGGATTTGGCTGGTGAGAGTTTTGGAGTGTTCGCCATTGAATGCCTGATCTACTAGTTTTCCTTTACATGCCCCCACCCCCACATACAAATACTCTGCTGCCATCTAGGACCAGAGTAGACCGGAAAATTGAGATAGTCAAGAGTCCCACACAAGGGGCTAACATTGGTTTATCATCTGGGGCCTTCCATGAGGTAAAGTAAGTCAGATGGTGTGAGACTCACTGTCCCAGATTCTGCTTTACAACAAGCTGGGGACATCATGGTTCTGTTGAGTCAGAGGCCCTTCTTGACTCATTGGGAGTTCAAGGCCAGCCTGGGATACATGAGACCCTGATTCAAAGACTAACAAAATCCAACTGTCCAGAGCCAGGGAGTGGGATATGAACTGTCCAGACTTGGGGTAGTGGGCACAGCATGTGGGGAATGGCAGCAGGGCACAGCCACGCCTGGGGAACTTGTCCTTTTGCAGGTGAGGTTCAAGCCTTTCCTGCCTCTCCTATCTCCCAACTAGCAGGAAGCATCTAGAAACAGAAGGAATTGGGCCTCCAGTACCCCCAGGTGGGGGGCCTCTGGACCAGTGCTTTCTCTTCCTGGCAGCCCCTGACCAGCCTCCTCCATCTGACTTCAGCTGGAGCCCCTGGGCAGCTAGCAAATCATCTTCTTTCCCAATTTCAACCGACGGACTAATGGCAAGCGCTTGTTCAGTGAGAGAAGCAGAAAAGCAGAGAGCATTTGGATTTATTGCTTGGAGAGTGTGTTCTCTCTCCTGGGCCTGCTTCCTGCTGTTCTCTGTAAGTTTCGAAGCATTGTGTTTAAAAAGGAGAACTTCCGAAACGGTGTTTGGCCTCGCATTTCAGCGGGCTCTACAGTTTACAAAGACGTTGGCATAGTAACATAGCAACCGTCACTGCTGTGAATGGCATTTCTGCAGGGGTTACTCAAGTAATTCCAATGTTTCCACCACCTGAAAAGCTTTGCTCAGAGAGGTTAAGGGGCTTGTCCAAGGTCACACAGCCCAAAACAAGGCACAGCTGAATCTATATAGGTCCACCTGGCTTCAGAGACTGGGTTGGCCCTCTGTTGAGGTGGCTCTTTCCTCTCTCAGCTCACCCTGACCTACCTCAGCCATCTGGAGAGAGAGAGAGAGAGAGAGAGAGAGAGAGAGAGAGAGAGAGAGAGAGAGAGAGAAGCCAAAATGGGACAAAACCCAGGGGTGTGCTCGGCAAACAGCCAAAAGAGAAAACAGTATAAAAATAACCAGTTGTGTGTACCAGGGGACACTTGAGATTCCAAACAGAACATTTTGTGTTGTGTTTGGATCATTTTTGCAGTGGAGCTGAGGTGAGGGTCAGGCAGACTCTGAAATGGACTCTGATTCTGTGCTGGCCAAACAGTGACTTGTACCCACACATGGCTCCTGTCACGCCTGCCATAACTTCAGTGCCCTAACTTCAAGGCACATGGCCAGTGCTGGGCCACAGAACCTCAGGAAATCCCTCTGACCAGCTCTACTCAGTCACCAGCTGCCTGCTCCTGTCACCTCTGAACAGACAGCAGGGGACACAGTCACACTGCACATCTGTTTAGATGTAGCTCCTGTGTACAGCCATGGCTCCTATAGATGTCACCCCAATTATTGTCCCTGGACTCCATCCTAGATCCACTGAAGCTTCAGGGGTGCAAAGGGAAGCTGGCAAATCAAGGGGTGGCCCCAGAGCCGGGCCTGGTTGCTTAGAGCCCTGGTCCATTCATGTCTGCTAGGAAACCAGGACCCACAATAGCCTGCTCATGTGTGTGTGTGTGTGTGTGTGTGTGTGTGTGTGTGTGTGTGTGTGTGTGTTACAAGGAGGCCCGAGGTCAGCATGGGGAATCTTCTTCAATTGTATTCAAACTTATCTTTTGGGAAAGGCTTTTTCCATGGGTTCTGGGGATCTAAACTTAGGTACCCATGCTTGGGAGGCAGACACTTTAACCACTGAGCTATCTATCTCTCCATCTTGCTCTAACAAGGTCCCCAGGTGCCGATGTACATTTACTTTGAGAAGCTCTGATATAGGAGCCAGGCTGAGCAGGAGTAAACATTGCTGCAAACCTAGGAAGCCAAGCATGTTTCTAGCTGAGCAGCCACAGTACTCTGCCACCAGCTGCCAGTGAGTAAGCGTTAGTCACACGGGCCCACTCAGCTCTGTGCCATGTGATCCAGACAGGTACAGGCACAGCTGCAGCCCCATGTCACACTGACTGCCACTTCCAAAAGCCTAAGGAAGAAGAAGCCCATGTCTTTTGTGGGTGCTAGGGACAGGACCCAGGGCTTGGTACAAGCTAGGATACTGTTCTGCTGCTGATAGCACCCCTAGTGAGAGAAAACCATCTCGGCTTCAGGAAGCTTCTGAGTGATCTCCAGTTTTGCTTTATGGTGTGTGTGTGTGTGTGTGTGTGTGTGTGTGTGTGTGTGTGTGTGTGTGTGCGCGCGCGCGCGCGCGCGCGCCATGGGAATATGTGTGTGGGTGCCATAGGTTAATGTTGAATGTTTTTCTCTATTAGATATTTTATTTTTATGCATGTGCATATGTGAATGCAGGTGCCCAAGGAGTCCAGAAGAGGCCACTGGATTATGTGGATCTGGAGTTAGAGGTGGTCATGGAGCATCAACACTGGTTCTGATGACCAAATCTGGGTCCTGTGATGGAGCAGTACATGCTCTTAACCCCTCCGGCCTCTAACCCTCCCTCCAGCCCATACGATACTGTGTTTTTGAGGCAGGATCTCTCCCTGAGCTTCGCTAGTTTGGTTAGATTGGTTGGTCAGGAAGCTCCAGGGAGTCACCGGTTCCCCACCCCAGCTCTGGGATTACAGACAGGTGCTACCCAATGTGACCTTCACTCGGGGACACGAATCTGAGCTAGGGGTCTCTTGCTTGTTTCAGCAAGCACTTTACCAACTCTGATGCCTCCCCAACCCCCAGCATGTCTGGCTATCTGAACACATGCCCATGGTTTGTTGGAGGTACCTGACCAGCCTATGCCCTCTGCTTACCATGATGGTTCAGGGCTCAGGACCTCGGCAGGTGCTGAGGACTCCCGAGAGAGGCTGCCACTGAGCAGTTGGTGAGCTGCAGGAGGTGCAGGCTGTTTAGGGAAGGGTAGCCTGGGGCCTGCCACAGGTCCTCTTCTGCCTCTTGGGTCTGAGTCATCCCCAGCACCTGTCTCTTTATAGCCGCCTCAGGCCTTTCTTATTTTTTAATCCCTGGTGCAGTGTTCGATGCCAAAAGGATGGTATTTACCACCTGCAAGAGCCCTCTTGGAGGACGAATGTTAAAATACCCATTTTTAACAAGTTGCTCCCAGCAGAAAGGCAAAGCACAAGGATGTGACATGGGCCCAGCAGGAGAGCTTAGGGACTTTGGAGGGAAGAGACATTCTAGTTGACAGAGCCCAGGGATGAGCTGGACAGGGTAGGAGGAGAGGCCAGGGGTTCTTCACAGTTCTTTACCACTCTAGAAAAAGGCAGGCAAATGGGATGGCTCTGCTCTCCTTACCACTCAGATCAAGGCCCCTTATGTAGGTGGTGAACCTCATTTTATATGCTCCATGAACAACTGATGCTCAGGCCTTGGAGGATGTACCAATCAAGGTGCTTTTACATCCTTGGCTATGGACCCAGGCCAAGTTCAGGGGACAAAGAGACAGTAGGACCTGGGTGCTTTAGGCTTAGCTGTTCTGTTGAGGACCTGGAAGGCCACCTGGTCTTGAAGGACCTCTAGCCACCAAATCCTCTTTCTTGTCTTTTTAAATAATTGTGTGTGTGTGTGTGTGTGTGTGTGTGTGTGTGTGTGTGTATGAGTCTGCCATACATGTGTGTATGTGTATGTGAGAGAGAGAGTCTGCCATGTGTGTGGGTGCCTGGGAAGCAGAAGAAGGTAACAGATCTGCTGGAGCTGGAATTAAGGTGGCTGTGAGCTGCCTGGCATGGATGCTAGGGATCTGAACCGAGTCCTCTGGAAGAGCAGTAAGTATCCGTAACCACTGAGCCATCTCTCCAGACCGCTTGTCCTTCTTCCATTGGCCCATCCATTGGCAATTCAATACATGCTTTTGTTGCTGTTTAACTAAGAGCCCCCTAAAACACAAACCAAATGCCCGGCATCAGGGTGTTAGGTGCACACAGCATGAGACGGCACACGGTGGAAGAGAGTACTGACATACGTGTATATTTGTTGACATGGAAAGAGGTTCACAGCATATAGTTAATTGCAAAAGCAGGTTATAAGAAAACAGTATGCATTAGGCTGATACCATGTTTGTAAAATATATATTCTATATACTCATAGAAAAAGGTCTAGGAAAAAATATAACAGTTATTTGTTCCGGAGAGTTGGATAGTGGCTGTATTTTCTTTATGATTATCTTGGTTTTTGAATCGTCCCACAGTGTTTGTGTGGTAAGTTTCCCTTTTCTGTCGAAGTGTGTGCTGTGGGTAGCAGGAACCCCGTTCTGCAACACCTGATTGAAGTATGACTGGGGCTCCTGCTATGAGGACTGTGTATGCACAGCTCTGCTCAGGGAGAGCTGGGGTGTCTGAGCCTCCAGAACAGGAGGCGGTACATCCTGGACCACAGGGTACCAGGAGCTTCTCACTGACTGAATTTGTGTCAATGGATAAGAGCCCAGAGAGGTGAGGTGACTTGCCTTGGCTCCAACAGTGGGGTGGGGGTCACCAGGCCCAGAGTTCCAATATTTTGATGGCCAGATGACATCAAATGAAGGGACTTGGAAAGACTCAGCATTTCCCAGGACCTCAGCTGTGGCCAGGGCTGCAAGTGGGACCAGGTTGGCAGGGAAACCTGATACCTTAGTGTAGCTGGGTGGACTCCTCGCCAAGCAGATGGCTTCTGGGGTCACAGGTCAGCAGAGGTAGGCAGAGGGAGTGTGTGTGTGGGGGGGTCTGGGTTGCCAGACCTCACCCTGCTATGTCCTTTCCTATAGCTTCTACTTACTTGGGGTGTTGACTTCAAAGTCACCTTACTGCCCCTAACCCCTAAGCCAGGTCCTGGCTATTTTGGCTCAGCCTCAAATCTCCTTGTTTGTATTTCCAACGATCTGAGTTATTCCACTGACCCGGGGTACCTGACTGCAGGGCACTGACCATCTCACTGTCTGCCTTGTCCTTGGTCTGAGGTGCAGTATCTGGTCACAGCAGGTGCTCATCAAACATTGCTGAGTGACAGCAGATGGACAAAGGACCAGGGCGGCCAGGAGATCCCAGAGGCAAGGCTCACTTCTGCCTTCTTCCTGGCTGTGTGACCTCAGGCAAACAGCTTCACCTCTCTGGGCTTCTTCCAATCCTCCATCTGAGCATACATACTCCATCCAAAGGGCCAGCCTCACACTTTCTGGATCTATGTGGGCCAACTGAAGGGAGTGTTACAGAGGCCGGAAGGGTTGACTAAATCATACCTCAGCTCAGCTGCCAGCAGTGATTGTTTCCGATGACACTGTTGGAACACTTTTCCCAGGAGCCACTGGTGGGCAATGAGTGCAATCTTATTTCTTATTCAATAAACTCCTTTATTCTATTTCACATATTTTTCCATTACAGTAATGAAAATAGCAGTAGTGATTTGTAACATTTGGGACCAAATCAAAGGGGAAGGGCCTCCTCAAACGATAAAGTAGGAGACACGTGGTGGAGCAGAGTCAGTGTTGAGTAAGAGGCATTAAAAACAGATGATGGGTCAAGAGTGCCCATGTGCAGACACTTAAGGTCTCCTTGAGTTAGGTGACACCGTTTTAGAAGGTTCATGATTTTGAAAATTATATTTATAATAGTCATAAAACTCAAGTGGGAAAAATGCAAAATCAAGCAAAACCAACTCCCTAAACCAAAAGGGAAGCGAACCAAATACATGGGGTTGCTATGCAACCTCTTTTGGCCCTGCAACAGCAAGTGTGGGGGGCGCAGAAATTCCCCCATAGGAAGGAATGTGTGGGCACCGGGGACCACAGCCCGGGCCCGACGCTGGTGCGTCACCAGCTCCTGTCTCCTCACAGAGGAAAAGAAGTCACCTGTCTGACACATCCGTCCAGGGTCTGCCCACGGGCCTTGCGTCCCCAGTGCCTCTGAGAACAGTCCCAGATCCCAAGAAAGAAGAGGCATCCCTGAGACACGGGCGTGGAGACAGAGGGTCAGTGGCGGTGCCCCGCCATGCTGGAGCTGTCTGAGTGATTGACAGGCAACGGGTGGGCCTCGGTGTTGAACACCCAGTCCTCTAGCGATAGCACGTTATCTTCAGAGAACAGAAGATAGAGGTATCTGTGTGGCAGGGCAGGGAGGAGAGGATGATTAGTGCCTGGGGGAGTCTGGGCCACAGGGGGGACACCCACACCTGCCAGGGCTGGTCCTGGGGAAACACAGGAATTCGGAGCTCTGGGGTCAGAAGACCCGGTTAATCCTGGCTGGCATTGACTGCTGTGAGCCCTGCAGACTTGGGCCTAGACTCGCTCTTGGTCAGTTGGCCCAGGTGGCACCTGCCCAAACTCTCACCCAATTCCTTAGCTACAGTTAAGTAGCTGGAAAGATGGCTCAGTGGTTAAGAGCACTGACTGTTCTTCCAGAGGACCTGGGTTCAATTCCCAAAACCCACATAGCAGCTCATACCTACCTGTCTTAACTCCAAGATCTGACACCCTCACATAGACATATAAATTATATATATACATATATATAAATAAAATTAGGTCAGAGCTCAACCTGCTGTATAGCTGCTGTATAGCCCTGTGATCCCAAAGCCTCCACCTCACGTGGGCTCCCTCTCTGTGGCTCATATGAGCCTCTGGCCTGACCCGGAAACAGCTGCACTCACTTCAGTGTCTCAGCTAGAAAGAAGCTCTGCTGCCTGTTGTCATGGTTGGGGTTGCTGCTGTACACATCCTGGATCCCGGAGAAGCCAGCTTCCGTCCTGCAGTGTTTCTCCAGGGCCTAGAGGAAGGGAGGAGATGCCTGGTGGATGGAGCTAAACAGCACACAGATCCCAACCCTTGGCTGGCCTCCTGGGAGTCCAGGCCAGGTTCTCCCTCAGGATCAGCCTGTCAACATTGCCCTCGCCCACTATGGGACATCGGCCTCAGGCTTTCCCAAGTAACTGAGCAATTCCCTGGTCCGAGTCTAGCCTAGGCTTCTCCACCTTCCAGGGACATGGGTGACCAGGTGACTGACACTTTGACCACAGAGGTGACAAAGTCAAGCATGGTTGGTGGCAATCTGCAGGGGCCACTGGGCTCCAGAGGGCAGACTCAGAAACCTGGAGGTGAGTCTCTGCGGCAGGGTGGATGTGTGCTCCCTGGTCTGTGAGCCCGGCATCCTGCTGGGGTGATGACAGGCCACCTGCTGTGGCTAGAGTCACAAAGGGCAAAATGGATCTTTCCCCTTGCCCTGCCACTTGTGGGAAGAGACAGAGGAGGAAGTACCTACCCATCAGAGGATTCTTTTTAAAGAACCACCCTTGTCTATGCCATCTACCCTTATGTGGCATATTCTTACTCAAGTAAGAATAGGCCCCACAGGCTCATACATTTGAATGCTTAGTCTCAGGAGTGGGACTCTTTGAGGGTTACGAAGTATGAGCTTGTTGGAGTGGGTGTGGTCTTGTTGGAGTGGGTGTGGTCTTGCTGGAGTGGGTGTGGTCTTGTTGGAGTGGGTGTGGTCTTGCTGGAGTGGGTGTGGTCTTGTTGGAGTGGGTGTGGTCTTGTTGGAGGAAGTGTGTCACTGGGGCTTTGAGGTTCCAAGCACCTATTCCAGACCCAGACTCACTCTGTCTCTCTCTCTCTCTCTCTCTCTCTCTCTGCCTTTCTGTCTGTGCTTCAGTTTTGAACTTCTTCTCTACCCTCATTCCTGCTGTCATGCTTCCTGCTATGATGATCATGGACACTTCTGAAACTGTAAGGAAGCCCCAGTTAAATGCTTTCTCTTAAAGAATTGCCTTGGTCATGGTGTCTCTCCACAACAGTAGAACAGAGACTGAGACACTCAAGGAAGGCTAGACTTCTAACTAGTGCTTGGGATGGAGGAAGACCATGGGGTCTGGGCACCGGCTAGAGTGTCTGAGACTGGTTGGTAGCCGGACCTGTTTCAAAGGAAGCATCTTAGACAACTCATCCAGGCTCCAGGACCAGGGCATAGAAACTAGATGAAACTAGACATATAGGGATGGCCACCAGCCTTGTCCCCAAAGTCACAGACACTTGGGACCTCCTTAGTAACTTCAGCCTCGTCTCGGGGAGGTTTTCCCAGAGCTGCACTCTTGGCTCTACAATCTCCTGAACAACTCTGCTATCCTATCCCTACTGCTGCCTTCCTACAGTTCCTGAGCCAGAGGCTTTAAGGCCCTGCTTGTGGCTTCCTAGAGACACCCACTACCCCATACTCACCATCACCACCTCCCAGCCCCACTCCCTGTAGATGGGGTCATGTGTTTGCCGCCACAGGTACATGTAGCTTTCTACCACCTCAGGCCGCAGGATGTAGTAGCTTTCGCTCAGCTGTGTGGCCACTGCCTCTCGGCCAGAGTTGAACCAGAAGGCCTCAGGCCCCAGCTTGGTGTCTGTGGGAACAGATCAGCAGGAACTGTCAGACCCCCCACTTCCTGCTTCTGTGGATCCTGACTAGGACAGACCTGGATGCCTAGTGGGCTAAGGCCGAGTGCTGGTATGGGGTCGGCCTACCAATTGCCTATTGGGGCTACTTTATTGTCTAACCAGTCCCTCTCTTTTGCACACCCACCTGGCGGAGCTGCAGGATAGGGGTTGGCTGGTTATTGTCAGCTTGGTGCAAATCTAGACATATTTGGGAAGAGGGAAGCTTAAGGGAGATGCTGTCTACAAGGTTGGCCTGAAGATGAGCCTGTGGCTATTGTATTAACTGATGACTGATGTGGGAGGCCCAGCCCAAGGCGGGCAGCAGCATCCCAGACGGGTGGTCCTGGGGTACATAAGCAGGCTGAGCAAGCCTTGGGAAGAAGTCAGTAAGTGGGGCTCCTCCATGGCCTCTGCTTCAGCTCTGGCCTCCAGGGTCCTGCCCCGACTTTCCTCAGTGATGTGGAGAGACGAGGAGAGCCGCAAGATGAAAATCTCCCCAGGTTGCTTTTGCTCAGGGTGATTTTGTCACAGCAGCAGAAACCCCAACCAAGACAGGAGCCTGGGAAAGCACCTGCCGAGCCAGAGGGCGCTCTCCTTGATGGAGTCCAGGGTTGTGGATGTGGGCAGCCTGCTACCATTTTGTTTTCTGAGGGACCAAAATTGTAAAGAATAGCACAGCTGCCGCTGTTTGTGATATCAAGGCCTCCGCTGGGTGCTTTACATGGTCACATCCTTCATTTTTCTTTCTCATTTTGCTAAGGGCAAGTCTTCTCTCATACGTACAAAAACAGGATCAGAGAGGCTAAGCATTTTACTCAAAGCCACACAGTGAATCATGGCTGAACTGAGCTCTGTATGTCTTCCCCGTCCTGCTTGGACTTGGCACCCATAAGGTCCTGGGGTGGGGGACTGCCTCTAGAAGCTGCTGGCACTTTGGACTTTTATCTTCTCAAAAGAGGAGCCAACTGGGCTCAGCTCCTTGGTCCCCTGACCCTCATTCAGTCTCTCAGATGGCACCGAGGCTCTGTCACTGGGAAACAGTGCTTTTGCCAAGTTCCTAATGGGGTGAGGGAGGCAGTGGCAATCCAGCCGGCAGCGGGTGAGCCAGGGTGGCTGGGACAATATGCTTGATTAAGCGGCTGTCTTTTACAGCCCTGGACGATTGTCCAGACAAACAGCTCCTTATTATTCCTGAGATTTCCCATTTGTTTATGCCCGTGGTCCAGCCAAAACCATGAAAAGAATGGGAGGCCCGATTTCAGGCCCAGCACGAATGTGACTTCCTAGGACCCACTTGGAACCAGCTCCAGCCCCGAGACATGTCAAAGCCTCTTCCTGCAGGGCTGCTTACATGCATGCTGGATCGGGGACTCTGGCATGACTCCAGCAGCTGCATGCTGTTCTCCCCATTGGACAGAGGGGAAAACAGAGGCTCAGAGCAGTGTGGAGCCTCTCATCCGTCCAAGGCTAGGATTGTGGCTCAGAGACGCAGCTCCTGAGGCTGAGCAGTACACTTTCAGAGAAGCACAATGGGTGTGTGTGTGGTGTGTGTAATGATCTCAGAGCTGTTTCTCAGCCAGGCTCAGCCACTCACGTTTGGAGGGATTTTTCCCCAAGTCAGTTTCCTTCTCTGGGCTGACTGTTTTACCAAGTATAAAGTGAGGCTTGAGGCTCACACCCTAGGCTGACTATTTGACAGCTTTGGTAATTGCCAGGTATATGTAAACAGAGATCTTAAGCTCGTTGGTAGCCTTGAACCAAAGAGTGGCTAGACACGGGTGAGAGCCACATGAGCGCGGAGGATGGGTGGAGGTACTCTTGCAGGCAGGGGATTTGCAGGGCTCAGCTGTCAATCTGCCATGGGCGGTGGAGAACCTGCCAGTCCCCACCTCCAGGGAAATGTTGGTGAAGTCAGTCATTTCTGAGTCTCAGCTTCTCCATCTGTGCTGGGGGTGGTGGTGCGGGGGGGGGGGGGGGGGGGGGGGGGGGGGGGGGGGGGGGGGGCAGGATCAGTGGTGACAGTTCTCAGATTGGACAGGACACAATCAATACCAGGCCTGTGTACCTCTCATTCAAATTCTAGTAACTTCCCAGGGGAGATGGTAATAAGAGCTCCCCCCACCCCCAACTGCTCTGATACCCTGGCCTGTGCTTCCTGGTGTCTAGCCTGGGTATTGGCTGCTGTTTCTTTTCCCCTTGCAGGGTTACCTGAGCGGGCATAGGACTCATGGCATGTTCTGGTGATCTGGGCTGCAAGTTCTCGGTAGTAGGCCCTCTTGTCTTCCTTGGCATCCTCAGCACCAAGGGCGATCATGCCCCCTGAGAAGCAGGCCAGGTGTCCCATCTTGTGATCCAGAATTCCCCCTCGCCACTCAGCAATGTAGGTCAGCCCCCCAGGAGAGACGTTCACCAAATAGGTCTCTATGGCCTGAGAGCAAGTGCAGAGAACAATGAGGTGGGGGAAGGACAGGAAGACAGGAGTGAGCCACAGGGGGGATCCTGCTGGGAGCCAGAATAGAACACAGGCCTTTTAAACACTCATGTTGTGGCTGGAGAGATGGCTCAGTGGTTAAGAGCACTGGCTGTCCTTCCAGAGGACCTGAGTTCGATTCCCAGCATCCACATGGCAGCTCACAACTGTCTGTAATTTCAAGATCTGACACCCTTACACAGTTATACATGCAGGCAAAACACCAATTCACATAAAATAAAAATGAATATTTTTTAAAAATCAATGTTTTAAAGAACTCTTAAAAAAGGTTTACAATGGATACTAGAGCTATGGCTCCACCGGTGAAAATGTCTGTTGTGTAGTCTTGTTCACCTAAGTCAGATTCACAGACCCAACAGTAGTAATCACAATGAATAAAATAAAAATTAATGAAGTTTCCCCTCTACTGCGCCCTCTGCTGGAAGGGCTTAGCCCCACGGCTACCTGCCGATGTATGGGATCCAGCATCCAGAAGGTACTGGAGTTCCTAGCCCTCCTGTGGCTAAGTGTCTTTGTGGGAGGGAGGCCCCTGTGTCTCATCAGAAAATGAACCTCTGCCTCTGTCCAGGGCTTCAGCAGTGATTTCTATCTCCTTGTCTCACAAGGGAGGATCAGCTCACCCTCACCGCCATGGGAGCTCCGCCCCTCTGCTAGGGCTGTACGCTCCTTTTAGTAGGAAGGGGCTCCTGAGAAATGATTTGTGGTATAGGGGTGCCTTCTGCCAATAGTTCCAGGAAGTCTGAAGCTGGTGCTGCCCACACAGCCCAGAGCTGGCCTCCACAGGCCCATTGGTCCTGATTGTAGCTGAAGACCCATGGAGACATTATGGGTCCTCTGCCTCTATTCTCGATACTCACCAATCTACTTTTTTTTTTAAACAATTATTTATGTATTTTTTTTAAAGTATGACTTCTCTGTCTGCATTATGCCTGCACGCCAGGAGTGGGCACCAGATGTCATCATAGATGGTTGTGAGCCACCATGTGGTTGCTGGGAATTGAACTCAGGGCCTCTGGAATAGCAGCCAGTGCTCTTAACTGCTGAGCTGTCTCTCCAGCACCCCCAATCTACTCTTAAATGAACTGGATCACATCACAGGCCTTGGTGCAACCTCAATAGATTGTTGGTACCATTAGGAGAAGGCCCACTAGGCCTCAAAGGCACCCTGATCTGGACCCCAAAGAGTGACTGGTTTTCTAGACTGATTCCCAGGCATGCATTCTGTGAGTTCAAATCCCATTTCTATCAGTTCTGCTGCGTGGCACTGGACAGGTTACAGGCTCTCTCTGTACCATGCTGGCTTTGTCTCTTTGCATCAAAGTCCTCAACAAATGCTGCCCATGAGTCCTCCCCCAGTCCACCTCCTGTCCTCTACCCACATCCCTGCCCAGCCTCACTGATCTTTTCCCATTTATGCTCATCCATTTGGCTATCTCAAGAGGGCTGGAGTCTGTTTTGGGCTAAGGGCTGGGGACACAGTAGCACTGTGGATGGGTCTAGCTCTGGGTGCCAAAGGCATGTAGGAATGACTGTCTGTGACCAGAAAGAAGTCAGACAGAGGTAAACTGAGGGTCTGAGATGAAAGTATGGATGTTCTGCTTTGCAGAATGAGGTCATAGAGATCTCCTTGCTTCTGGATGTGCATGCCCCACCCTGCATTCTGAGCCCCGGAAGGCCTCCTCCAGCATGCTGTGGTCCTTGGAGGGGTAAACCCTCTTACACCTACCTCTTGGCTTTCTACTTGGAGCATGATTACATTCAGTGTCTTGTGCCCATATGTAAGTGCTACTTGACATGGCCACCAACCAGGACCTGGCACATGAGGACAATGTTGGCTCCTGGGTCTGTCTTTTCCTCTCCTGTCTGGGCCAGAGCTGGGGTCTGGCTGTGGGACCCTTGCTGGGCGGCAGATGGCAAAGGGACTGATGAGGTGCCTCGCTAGGGCATCAGCTCCACGTGGGGGGCGTGCTGAGGCCTGGAGTGCCACCAGCTGCTAGGTGAGGCGGTTCCAGACTCAGTATTGGCTCCTGGATAGAGTGGGGTCCCAGCAGCTGGCCTGGTAAGGGTCACTGCAGGGGGTAGGCATCTGGGTGAATCCAGGGTCCCAGAACCTACCTATGTGTTGGATATGATAAAACAGACATATGGGGAGATGCGGGGATGCCATCCTTCCACAGGCTGGATGAGTTGCAGGCTGAGTAATGGCCTCTCTAAGGAAACTACAGATTGGTGTCTCTCACTATGACTGAGATAAGCAGAGGTAGAGACAGAAGCCAGGCTTCATTTGATTTGTGTTCAAATGTGCATGTTCATGTGTGCACTGGTGCACGTGTTGTTATGTGTACGCATATATATGGAGGCCAGAGGTCAGCTATAGGTGTTTCTCAAGAGCTGTCCACCTTGATTTTGGGGGGACAAGGTTTCTCACAGGGATCTTGGGCTTGTTGATTAGACTAGCTGGCCAGTGCCCTAAGGACGCTCATGTCTGCTTCCTCTGTTCTGAGATTACAGTGTATGCCAGCACACTGGGCTCTTTATGTAGGTTCTGGGGAGGGACTCTGGGCCCCGATCCTGTTCAGCAAGCATTTTGTAGACTGAACCACCATCTCCTTAGCTCAGACCAAATCTTAAAGTCACAAGGCCTGGTGTGGGGGAGGGTTGCGTGTGTCTGGGCGAGGCTCAGGTTACAAGACATGGTACGGAGGGGCTGATTTGGTTGGGAGGGGGTTCTGGGTGCCTCTGAGCCACTTCCCATTTTTCTGAAGACTCACTTTGCTCATCTGTAGAATGGGAATGCAAGCTCACACACAGGATGGTGTGAGGCCTGAAGGAGAGGTACTGTGACCTGGCTTGGTGCCTATCCCCACCAATTCCTTTCCATACTTCTTGGGAAGCTCACCTGCGTCCTTTATAGGGACTCGAGTGACCTGCAGCCAGCCAGTGTAGGCATGAACAGCACCAGCTCTGCCCTTGGCTCTTGCTATGGTGAGTAGGCCTTTATAGTCTCAGTCTACTTATCTTTAAAGTGGAGCTAATACAGGACTTGGTAGGAGGTCACAGTGATGAGGCCCTCCTTGGCTCCCTTAAGTGTCCTCCTTTTGTGGATCTCAAGGGTGCATCTGTGGGGTGTGTCCCAAACCCTCCCACCCATCCTAACTCAGGTTGAGCCTGCAGGTTTCCAATCCTCGCTCTCACAGGGATCCCTGGGGAAATCCCAGGCCACTCAGAGATTCTGTCACCATTGCTGGGGTACAGCCTGAAAAGGAGTCTGAATCTCCTAAGTGATAGGAACATGCTAGCAAGGCTGAGGACCATTAGAATATTCTTCAAAGCCCCAGACCTGCCAGAGGCCTGCCCTTCACTCAGGGTCTACGGCCCCAGGCTCCTTACAGAAGATCAAATGTGAGAGCTGAGTTCTGCTACTCAGTCATGCTTTCTGAGGCTCCCAGACTGCTTAATAATTCACGGCCATCTCTCCCCTTGAAGCTGCTGCCCTAAGGGCCGGGAGGCAGCTAGTTGCACTCTATAACTTCATGTTTACTCTGAGGAGAGCTGCAGGAAGAGGAGAAAGTAATCCTCCTGCAGGGGACGCTGGCCAAAGCCAAGAGCAGAAGGCCAAGATGAGGGCCAAGATGGGGTGAGCTGAGCTGTACTGCGTGGCAGAGCTTGGCACAGGGAAGCCAGGCAGAGCTCACAGCTTAAGAGGTCCAGGGCTTATATACTTTTATACACACTACCATTTCCAGGCAGACTTATGCTATCAAAAGGTTCTTAAAGACCATCCCTACACCCATCTATACATCCATCCAACTGTTCACATCAATCTAATCCCTCCCCCAATACATCCATCTATCTGCTCACATTAATTTACCCATATCCCATTTATCTCTTTATCAATCCATCATTCATATCTAAACCCACCCATCTATCCATCAGCTCATCTATGCATGGATCCATCCATTCAACTGTTCACAGCAATCTGCCCACCCTCTCAACTACTCAGCTTCATTGGTCAATCTATCTGTCTACCTCTCCACCCACTAGCTCTTCCACCCATCCATTGTTCCATCTATCTATCCATCCATCCACTAACTCACTTATGCATTTGCTCAAGTGTTCATATCGATCTGCTCCCGCATCTACTCACTCATATCTACCAGGTCTACAATCCATCTTTCTGTCCTCTCATCCATCCATCTGGCTGTCCATACCAACCCACCATCTACTCAGATGTCCACTCATCCATCCAGCGATCCACCCCCCCCCCCCCCCCCCCCCCCCCCCCCCCCCCCCCCCCCCCCCCCCCCCCCCCCCCCCACCCCCCCCCCCCCCCCCC
>PVIH01008874.1:0-87201 GCA_004025045.1 Sigmodon hispidus | reverse complement strand
GGGAGTGTAAGCTTGTTCAGCCACTTTGGAATGCAATATGGCGGTTTCTCAGAAAATTGAGAATCAATCTCCCCAAGGACCCAGCAATACCACTTCTGGGTGTATACCCTAAAGAGGCACATTCACACTCCAAAGGTATTAGCTCAACTATGTTCATAGCAGCATTATTTGTAATAGCAAGAACCTGGAAACAACCTAGGTGTCCCTCAACTGAAGAATGGATTAACAAACTGTGGTACATCTACACAATGAAATACTACTCAGCAGTAAGAAAAAATGATATCCTAAAATTTGCAGGCAAATGGATGGATTTGGAGAATATCCTCCTGAGTGAGGTATCACAATCTCAGAAAGATAAGCAGAGGATGTACTCACTCATTAGTGATCTCTAAACAAACAAACAAGAAAAAAAGCCAAGCATGCCCAAGCTGCAAACCACAACCACTGAACAGCTTGGGATCAGTAACACCCTGGACTGACCCTTCGGACCCCACTCCAACTATAGGAGCACCTGACTCACTCTTGTGGGAGGATGGACAAAACTGGATTTGGCCAGGAGTGGAGACTGATCCAAGCATTATTGGGTCAGTGGGACCATAGGACTGTCTGCTCCCTGCCCAGGGAGGGGATGGGGAGTTATGGAGAAGAAAAATGACCTGATGTGGTGGGAGGGGGAAGGGACCTTGAATAAGGATATACAGGGATGGAAAAAAAATTTAGAGGGAAAGCCAAACACAAAGTAAATGTATGTGTAGCAATCTTATTTGCATTATCACCCTTGATAAGCCATGCTTATGATTCTTATCCTCTTTATAGTTATTGTTAACTTTTCAGCATTTTAAATTCATTTTACTGTTTTTTTGATAAATACAAAATAAAGAAGAAAAAAAAACAAAAAAAAACCTGGAGTACCTTCATCTGTATGGATATGACACTTATTCGGTGGTGACCGGAGTTATATCAGAGAGTACACAAGCTTGCTTTTCCAAGGAACCTCCTGCACCTAAAACTCTCCATTTATGCTCTTAAAAAAAAAAAAAAGTGGACAATTTATGCTGAGAAAAAAAAATAAAGCTTTCCTCATTTTTTGTTAGTATTTTCCATTATGGTTTTATAAAAAAAATATTACAGCTCTGGCTGTCTTTAGAATTTTATAGTCTTTGTAAAATATTTGTGATGTCTGTTCTCAATCCTCCCATTAAACCTCTCCTCTGAGAGGAGATGTGCACAGCACAACTTATTAGTCAGAAATCCCTGTGGGATGTCTTCTCTTTCAAGTACTTTGAAAATCTCTTACGTCTGTTCTGCCATTTCGGCCTACCTTTATCAAAGGAAAGAACATAATTCCCTGTGTCAACTTTGTGATCTACATCACAGTGCCTGCTCTAAACTAGGTTTATCAAAGACAACTTATACTCTCTGTTAGAATGTACATTTGGAAAACTGTGAGGGAAGTCGGGGAGCCCCCAGTTCAGGAGTTTATGAAGTAGGAAAGCCATTCTATAATTAGATCCATTAGACGGGGCTTTTCCACATCTTACAGTGATTTTTTCTTTTTACCACACAATTGCTTGAAGTCATTCTCTGCATCCCCTTGTACCTAGGCGTTTGTTTATAAATCAATAACTACTTGACATGGAGACCTGAGAGAGAGAGAGAGAGGAGAGAGGAAAATGCAAACCCAAGTGTTAGGAGCCGTAGCCAAATTGAGATTAATCAAAAATGAAGAAAAGCCATCTTTAAAGTTTACAGTAAGCCAAAGGGGAATTAAGATTCATCGTTTAAACTTTCAGCTCTGTTCATTTGCACCTTATCATGTGCTGAACAAATCAAGAAGTGAAACCCGTTAATGACCTACATTCACCAGTAGCCCTGGGAAAGTCAATGTCCTGAGCACTGCCCCCTCCCGCCCCCTACCTCGGAGCTCCCCCCACCCAAGCAGGATCTGCACATGCGCAGTGGCAAATTTCCATCAACATACACTCTTACTGGTGTTTCTGAAATGATGAAAGCCACTGATAAATGTTTGCTGAGGAGAGAAACCCTGAGTTTCTCAGGCTGCTAGGAAAGCCAGTTTTTACCCCAAACAGCTGCGAAACCAGACTGACTTTTAACCTCCCTTGTTGAATACAGGAAGTCTTGGCACAATTGCAGCGCAAGTAGCAGGGACTCGCTGGGGTTAGCATTATAGAAACAGACTTGGCCAGCAGGAAATGTTTACATCCTACATGAAACTGTGATGTTTGACATGAAACCAGAGCTGTTCACTATGGGTTCAGAGAACAAAAGTCCTCATCTTTGAACTTTCCTCCTAGCCCAAACAAACAAATATTCCCCTTTCCTTTCCATCAAATGCCTCAACCCCAACTATTTGCTTCACTGAACTTTTTCATATTGTGCAAATACAGGAAATAAACAAGCTCTGAGCTCTTTTTCCTGTAATGAAATACACACCACTGCCACCAAGGAATAGCACTCGGTTTGGGCTGAACCTTGCAATGCCTCAGACACCGCCTGAATATAGCAATTATAATTTAATAGAAACAAGCTGAGCTTCATGCTACAAAAACGAGGAAGATTGTTCTACAGCTGAGTTTGAACTTTAGAATGTAAGGGGTTGTTGTGTATTGCCATTTCGGCATTTACCAGATACGTGGTGATAAAAGACGACTGTATGGATGAGGGAAATAAAAGAAAGCCAGGCTGAGAAACTGAACAAGCGAAACCTGAGGATCCAGCAAAAAGAAACCGCAGCCTCTAACTTGACAAGGTTAAAAGACCAGGAAATAAGATGAAACCAATTTCCAACCTGTAACTGAAAAAGATACAAGGAGGCTTACCCCTCCCACCCCCACCAAAGGCAGTGAGTGAACTGATGCCCGATTTCCCTTCACTCATCAGTTTAAAAACAGTTAAAGAGCAGGAGAAAAGGGTGAGGGCACTGATGATTACATCCCAATGTGGCTGGCATGCATCTTTAAAGAACATAGATTGCATTCCTTTTATCTTCCCAAGGTAAAATGCAGAGTCTTTCAGAGACCAGCTCGTTTTGTAGGGACTCTTAACAAATCCCTCTGATTAGCCTGTATTAGTTTATTTCTTTCCTGTAGTGATATGCAAATTCACCCACTACCTAAGTTCAGAAAGGAACTCAGGCAGCCAGAAGGAAACTGTGTCATATTTGGTTCCCCAGTTGGACTTGGATTTTATAAGCATATATGGACAAAGGATGGTTGGTAAGCCTTTAGGGGTCATGTGCTAGTGACAAAGGAAAATGATTGCAGTGCTGATTATTTGGATCTTAAGAATGTGTTTTATCTCTTTGTGGGACTTTTTCTTTATCTGCCAAAAAGGACTCTCAGGACCTGAGGGTGTTGCAGTAAGTGTTCAGGTTTCTTTAGACCTATCTGTGGTAGTTGAATATGAGAAAAGGAAACTGTTTATGAAATATCTGTATTCATTATTATTGCTTTCCTAATTAATTCTAATTAAATGATCACTTTTGGAAAACCATAATTATTCATATTGCCACTCACAATGCTTTTCCATTGCTGCTGTAACAATTGGCCACAGACTTTATAGTTTGAAACCACACAAATTAACTATGTCAAGCTATACTAGGTCAGAAGTTTGACCTCAATCTCACTGACTTAAATCAAAGTGTAGGCAGGGTGGTATGACTTCCTGGAGGGGCTGAAGGCTAGTCTGTCCCTTCACTTTCTCTGCATCTATAGGCCACCCATGTTTTCTAGGTTATCTTTCTTCCACTTTCAAAAATCAAAGTCACACGTTTTATGACTTGATCTCAAGCAGGGAAGATTTGTGATTCAAAGAACTCATGTCAAAGGTGGTAATATGAAAGTATACTGATTAAGAAATTGACATTGTACATGTTTCTGGCTTTAAAATAACAGTATATTCAGGATATTTTGACCAAACTATTTAAAGTTTACATTAATCCACTAAGGATAAATTAGGTGAGAACTGTTGATTAGTATAACAGCTAACTGCAAGAAATCATATATTTCAAAAATAGGAAGAAATCATTAAAAGATAGTCAAGGATTTTTTTTTTCTGGTTCTTTTAAATTTTTTCTAAGATCTTCAAATAGACCAGTTACTCTTTTATTCTGATTATTTTCTCTTTACAATAGGCTTCCTTTGGGCCAAATCATGCTACCTATTTCCTCTCAGTACATACCAGGATTCTGCTGTAATGGATTCCAGGCTCCAGCCTTTCCTTATTGACTCATGCCTGCTTGGATTCCCCAGAAGTTGGTGATAAAGTTATTTATTTATCCTTACCTATTCATTTATTTACATAATTTTATATAAATACCATATTTTGATAAAGTTCAATTTACATACTCAGGCCCAATGACTCCCAATTTGCATAGGTCAGCTCTTTATCAATGTTTCATAGATATATAAAACTTGGTCCTTCAGAAATACTTCTCATCTGTGATGTCTTAGCCACTGTTCGATTGCTATGAAGAAACACTATGAACAAGACAACTATCACAAAAGAAACATTTAATCAGGGGCTTGATTATAATTTCAGAAGTTTGATCCATCATTATCATGGCGGGGAGCAGGCAGGCATTGACATAGTAACTGAGAGATACATCCTGATCCATAGGAGAAAGAGAGAGAGTCCCTGGTGACTAAGCATTTAAATCTATGAGTCTACTGGAACTAACCTTATTCAAACCAGTGCATGAATGAATAGGGGTCCTGTTATTTCTATTGTCTCTTAGTTGAAGTCTTCCTTTCATGGTACTCCTCTGTCTCACACTCAACGTAAATGATCCAGGATGGCTTCATTTTTCATGTTCATGAGACTTTTTCTCACTATCATGCTTACTATTCCTCTGACTGGTTGTCATCATCATCATCATCATCATCATCGTCATCACCTCTCACCTTGATTATTGCAATAGTTCCTAAATGGGCTTCTTGGCTGCCTTTTGTGCTTTCTCCTGTGTGATTTCCCTTTGCTTATAAAATAGAGTTTATGTTATAGGCTCATGTTATAGCACTTTTTCAAAATATGTCAGGATATTTTGGGTTCATTCTCTAGCGTGTTAACAAAAACAAAACAAAACAAAGTAAAAGTAACTTACTGACACAGCAAATACCTCAACTCACTCACTTCTGAAAATGTCAATTCAAAGCGTCAGGAACTCAAAGCACATTATATCATCTTTCAATTTCCCACTGAATTTATAAATTTAATTACTAAACATGCTACATTAAAATGTTTGTTATTTGTATGGGAATGGTGTGCGTGTGTGTGTGTGTGTGTGTGTGTGTGCATGCGTGTGTGTGCGCGTGCGTGCGTGCGTGCGTGCGTGTGTGTGTGTGTGTATGTGTGTGTGTGTTGTCCTAAATGGATTTGAGGTCTCTAAAGAGGCAATTTTGGTACTCATTATTTTCAAAGCTATTTTTCTAGTAATACCATTGAAACATCATGGATGATCAAAGAAGAGAAAAAGAAATATTTAATGGAGGAGAGTTATACTGGTTATACTAGTATAAACTTTAAAGATAACAACATTGGATGTAATTGGGAAACTATTTTTGTCATACAAGTTTGGTAAGCAACACCCCTTGAATGAAGAAACTATTAGGACAAACTAGTTCTCAGAAAATACTGAGACTTGACTCAAAAGTGATAAGTAGGTAGGAATTAATGCTATTGACCAACTGATGTGAACTTGGCACATATGAAAAATCAAGGGACCCACATGTTAGCATTTGAGTAAGTTGATCAAAGTTCATGTGTCAGTTGCTAGCTTTATAGGGATGAGCAGATCAAGGTGGTTCTCACTTCATAAGTGGACTGACTCATGGGAAAGGTCATAGCTTATCTTGGGAAGGTTGGCCTGTTTGTAGAAAGTAGGTCACCTGGGACATGATTTTGAAGACTGGCCCTTTTCCTTTGGCCTTTTTCTCTCACATGTCTTGTTTTTCCTCAGACCCAATGTCATCAGCTAATCATGAACCAGGATTTCCGGATCTGAGTGGCTAAGTACATTTCTATTCTTATGTTTTCTCTGGTGCTTCATCATGGATGTGAGAAGATGACTTAAGGAAAGAACAGATTGGGTAATAGGCATCGCCTTCACCTGAAAGAAAGAAAACCATTTCAGTTTCAGTATACTTACCACTGCTCAAAAGATGGAGAAATGAAAAAAAGAACATTATTTAATAAGGCTGGGAATTTAGAAATATTTACTGGTCAAGGCTTTTCAGAACCTCCAAAGAGTAAGACCACTAATGCCTCATTAGCACATGAAGTGCATACAATGTAAGTAAGGTATATATATGGCTTTGTCACTTGAGGTCATGTTGACCTTCTTGATGATGGACCCAAATACTCCCTTGTAAGTTAATCATCGCTTTGGAGTTGGTGACTGTTTCAGTTTGAAGTTTTGTTCATAACAGGCATATGAGAGGCTGTTGAAATGCTGTATTTGTTTATGTAAGGTCAGACTAACCCAGAGGTCTTTAAGTACTCCAAAATGGGAAAAGTTTAGATGAGTCCATCATTGTGTGTGTGATGGTGCAAAAGATAAGTCATTCTCTGCCACCCTACAAGGTCACAGTACTCCTAATGCTAAGTGCACTTTGCTGAAATAGTAACCATACAGAGGAATGCAAAATAGACTTGAAACATAGACATGTCTGGAAAGATATTTTTCGGAGTATACAAGAAGCAAATCTCTACATGGAGAGGTGTGTCGAGAGAGTGACTTTAAGGAATTATAAAAGACCCTTCAGTTCTAAAGTTTAATATCTTCCTGACTCATGTCTAAACAATCAGCATCTGTCTGGGTATAGAACAAACTACTGGCCTGAAAATTAACAATTAATTTTATATTAAGTTTGGCAGAGTGGGAACGACACAGTCAATAGTGCTAGCAAACAGCATGATTTATATATTACTTTTAATTAAACATGAATTCTTTAAAGTTATTTAAAAACGAACGCATTGAATTTGGTTTCCTCATCATACATATTTTAGTAGGGCTATAGTGCGTGCACTTTCATATGTTTTGTTGAAGATTGTGTCCCCTGGTCCCATCTTCCTAAACACCAATAGATGGATCAAAATAATGACCACAGAGATAAATGATACAAAGACTATTTTCAATTTCTGATAATTGAACTGAGATGAATTTGATATAAGTCATCTGAAAAAAAAAAAAGAACAATGTGTTATTTGGAAGCAACTGTTCTGTTATTTTCCTCCTCGGTATTAAATGTTTGTCAGCTTTTATAGTTGAAACTTGAGCTAAAAACTTATGAGTAAGTGAAATTCGGGAGGAGACAGAAAATGTCTATAGATCAAACTTGCACTAAAGATCTTTAGTAGGGAGGCAAGGTTGGCATTTCTTTTTCCTCAGGGAGGCACTTTCTTCCCTTTAGTGGAGGTCAGCCTGGGGATATTTAGAAAGATGGAAGATGATTAACTTTAAATTGAGCAATTCAACAAAATTGAGATACATTATATTAAAGCATTGATTTCCTAAAAAGGATAGTACAAAAGACAATGTGGTAAAGAAAGCATGAGTGAAGACACAAATGACATGGAGAATTTACTTCTGCAAATGTATTGATGAACCGCAAAGTTGAACAAGGTGGAATTACACTATAAATATTTAACTTTAGGGATGTGTGAGTAATAATAGATCTCTAAATCTAAGTTACATTCTGTGAATTATCTCATGCATATTTTATTTAAGAAGTAGTAATAGAATACTTATTAATTTCTAGGCATCATGCTAGGAAACATCAAAGAAACGATATATGTTATTTCCAGTCACATGGCGCTTACAGGCCAGTGAGGGTGACAGATAGCCATAAAATGACAGCCACTTATGTGCTGTTACACCCAACACCCAAAGGCTCCCTAAGAAAAGAAAATGGGTTTATCTCGACAAATTCTGGCTTTCTGAGAGAATTTAGATGCTGTACAAACTTCCATGCTAAGTCGGAGGTGAAATTACTCTTAGAAAGTGACTTTCATATAATAGTCATTGAATAAATAGGACTAAGATCACTGTCTGTGGCCATAGGCAGCACCAGTGACCTAAACACTTTTACGAATTGAAGTCGAAGAGCAGAAAGCAAAGGGTTAAGACAGCAAGAAAGTAAACATGGGATTCAAGAGTTTAGTTTGTATAGAAAGATAAAGGGCCTTGGTGAAATTTAAATGGGATGAAAAGATAATTTTCTTTTCTAAGGATTGCTCTCCCACTATAGCAAAAAGAAAAAGATGACCTTTTAAAAGACCAGCATGAACATAAGCAGGAGAGGTAGGGAATTGTTGTCTTGTCTTAGAAAATTACTGTTGTATGCTAGGCTTGGATGGGAAAGTAATAGTGATTCAGATATTAAAAGGTTTCAAAAACAATTCAAAAAGAATGGATTATTGCTGGCCAAATTAATATATGCTATTTAAAATTTTAAGAGAAAAAAACCCAAAAGTATCTTTTATACTGATTTGTATGTTTGGGACAGCTGAAACTGTGGAACAGAATTATTGGCAAGGTATTTGCAGCTAACAGGAATGATGGTAAATTAGAAAGTTGATTTTGGAAAGATGGCAAGAATAAGGAAAAGTGAGGTTGCTAAGAACAGAGGCTAAGACACCTTATAGGAACAGGCTAAGTATCTAATACACTCACTGTAGATTATTATAAAATGTCCTCTACTGTTCCTCTATTTCAACAGTCAAAAAGTCACTGGAAAACTGTACCTCCTAACTTACAGGCCAGGGTTAACAGCTAACGATTTGAGCAGAAGGAATGTTTATTCATCCCCAGACTTCTTCCTAGCACGATGGATCCTGTCTCTCACAATAGTCTTCTAATAAGGGGGTCACCTCATCACCCATCTGGGAAATTCATAGGGCAATTTGGAGCAGTGCATTTCTTTTCTCTACCATGTGAGTCCCTAGTATTGAAAATTAATCAGACTCCATATTAGACACCTTTACCCATCATGCTTGTGGAACAATATTTTTGTACACTGTGAAGATTTAAAAGTCTGAAGATTTATAAGACTATATTAACAGAAAGCTAAAGGGCCAATAGCTTGATGAGATTTCGGGGGCAGAGAGGACTC
This sequence comes from Sigmodon hispidus, assembly GCA_004025045.1. Taxonomy (NCBI): domain Eukaryota; kingdom Metazoa; phylum Chordata; class Mammalia; order Rodentia; family Cricetidae; genus Sigmodon; species Sigmodon hispidus. The sequence goes on along the minus strand of PVIH01008874.1, from coordinate 78,070 downwards.
TGGGAAGAAGAAGGGCAGAATTCATGAGAAGAATCAAGGGCTGCAAAGCAAACAACATAAGCTTTACAAAGTAAAGGTAATAGAGAACATAGTATTGCAAGAATTCTACTTGGTATTATCATAAAAATACAGAGCCAGATATTGGGGAAAAGTTGAAAGATCAGAGAAACAAGCCACAGCCACTTCTCACCTAGTCACTCCTCACAAATCCTCAGTGATTGCCTCTCCATCCTCAGCAGAAAGGGCCTCTGATCACAAGCAAAGGGCTGAACTCCTGGCTCCTCTTCACTACCAGGCTGTCTCACTTCCTTACCTTTCCTAGTGCTAGGATTGAAGGTGTGTGCCACTACTGCCTGGCTTTGCTTGGCCTGGAAACCACAGAAATCTGAAGATTTCTGCATATGGAGTGTTGGGATTAAAGGCATGGGTCCCTGATCTTCAAGCTAAGTGTGGTTTGGCTCTGCCCTCTGATTTCCAAGCAAACTTTATTAAATACACAATATATCACCACAATGTATATTAAAAGATTTGAGTTAATTTAAGTTATAATAACTAGTTAGAAACAAGCCTAAGCTATTGGCTAAGGTTTCATAAATAAGAACTTTCTGTGTGATTATTTGGTGCTGACTGGCAGGACAGAAAAATCCACCTACACACCATGCCATCTCTTCTACTCTGATACACCACCTAGAGCCTGGTAGGGAATTATGTTAAATGAAATGAGCCAGGTGCAGAAAGACAGACATTGTATAGCACCACTCAGAAGTATGTCTAATTTGATTTCAGAGAAGATGAACATAAAATGATGATAAGTAGAGACTAGGAAGGACAGGGGAGAGGGAAGAGTTTTCTTCCTTGACTGGTACTAAGATCTGGTTGCAGAGTAAAAATAAGATTTGTTGCTAAGTAAAGACTATAGAATAGTATGGCGCATGCATCTCAAAACATGGTTACAAAAATAATTTTGAATACTTTTATGACAATGAAATAATAAATGTTAGAGGACATGTTACACTTAGCCTAACTTGAATATTACATAATATATGAACATGTTCCACAATTTTAATGTATCAAATAAATTGAAATCATTATAATTCACACAGAATTTCTCAGAAATCATCCACATGATGTTAATTTTATCTTTGATAAGATGTTTCAATGTCTTTGAATAAATACTCCACAAATTGTTTTAGATTCTTACCACCATAGCCCCTAAGAATGCCTGAAATTGACCAGCTAAGCAAATATCTTGAGTACACCATTACTCCGCTCACAGGTACACAGCTAAAACACAAAAATGTAATAAACAACAACAGCTACAAAATTTCTATCTTTAGCATATTGTTTGTAGCCCTGAGATATGTCTGGGATTGCCCTGCCCTAGGCCTTTCAAACCTGTATGTGCCTCAGTTGGGAGAATGTCAACTTCTTGATAGTCATATTTTCTTTTGTAGATTGCTATAATGTTTGTTGTGCTGGATGGAATAAGAAATGTGCCCTTTAGGCTCATGTGTCAAAATCTAGGTTCCCATTGGTGCCACTGTTTTGAGAGATTCTGGAACCTTCAGGATGTAGGATCGAATTGAAGAAAAATCACTGTAGGACATGCCTTTCGTTGACTTTAATACTTTCTCTCTCTTTCCTGTTTTCCATGAGGTGAACAGACTTCTGCCACAAGCTCCATCATCATGGGGTCCTGCTCAGACTCATAGGGCTATGAAACCATGGGCTGAAATCTCAGGAACTATGAGCCACACAATACCTCATCCCTCTCTTCTGTTCTCTCGGGGTTTCCCTCGCAGTGCTGAGAACAATAGAGTGTATCTTTCTCCATGCTAGTGGTTTTCTCCCTGGGGTCACAAACCCTTTGGAAGTCAAGTGACCCTTTTACAGGGGTCACATATCAGGTATCCTACATATTAGATATTTATATTATGATTCATAATAATTGCAAAATTACAGTTATGGTGTAACATCAAAATAATTTTGTGGTTCAGAATCACCACAATATGAGGACCTATATTAAAAAGTTGAAGCTCTTAGCATTCAAAGTGGCATTGATCCATGTGTCATTATTGTACAATATTTCTCAGTGTGTTTTTTTAATGGTTCCTGCTCTACTGCGGATTGTCAGTTCAGACCCTTCCCCGGGCTTCCAAGTGCTCACCAACTGCTCGTATTCATGCATTTTGTCATCAGCATACATCAATGGCAATGAAAATGAGTGTAGTTTTTCTTTTGGGTGAAAGAAGTATTTTCCTGATGAGCAATGAAGATATTTTTCATATTCCAATTTTTTACATTAAGGTTTTTATTGCTATGATAAAGCATCATGGCCAAAAGCAACTTGGGAAAGGAAAAGTTTATTTGTCTTAAGTAGTCCAATTACTGCACCACATGAAGAGGAATCAAGGAAGAAATTCAACAGCAACTTGGAGGCAAGAACTAAAACAGTGACCATGAAAGAATGATGATTATTTATTGGCTTGTTCTTCCTGGCTTTCTCAGCCTGCTTCATTATAGCACACAGGATCTCCTGCCCAGGGATGGGACCATGCATAGGAAACTGGGCCCTTCCACATCAACCATTAATCAATAAAATGCCCCTATGGACTTTATTGCATCCCAGTCTGATAGAGACTTCTTTTTGATTGAGGTTTGCTCTTTCCAAATGACTCTGGTTTGTGTCAAGTTGACATGAAACTGGTCAGCACAATGTATTGAGACAAAGTGTGAATGCACTGGGATGACTCCTGCTAACAGGGTGGAGCATCTCTAGAGTCCATAGGACACTGGGGTGTTCAGCAGGTTGCCTGCTATTATTTGTTTTCAAATCTCTGCTGTTTCTATATATGTGTTTTATCTGTGCTCTGTGAAGGTCAAGAAAGTAGAATCATCACCACCACCACCATCATCACCATAATCATCATCATCATCACCATCATCATGGGAAATACACAACTCTTGTTCTGTGCCAGGCATCGTTCTAATAGTTAAGAGATTATTTAAATTAATGTAGTTGAATCTTCAGATTGATTTAATAAATTAAAATACATATTTAAATTTTAAGATATTTTATTCTGGGCAGGAAAGTGCCTTTGGGTTAAGTTTTTGTCTCAATTTTATTTGCCTTTACACTTCGCTTCTACATATTCAGTTATTGCTAAATAAAAGACTCTGCTATTAGCTAAAATGAGCAAAGTTCAATTATTATTACTAATGGACCGTTTATTCCTCATTTTAATAATTTAAAACCTTGTTCTTAGATGAATATTTTTGCAGTGTGTGACTATTTCAACATAATGAATCTGTTTCTTAACCAAATGAGGAGAAATAAAATGGGTCTTCTCACGCCCTCAGTAGTGCTGGGGGATTACAAACACAGCTTCTATTGCAGCTCATTATCAACACCAGCCTGTAATTATTTTAAAAACAAATTCTGAAAAGATGAGGACCAATAGAAGCAATTGGATTCTGACCTCCCCAAGTTCACCATGCTTGTGTGTATCTGTGCTCAAACACTAACGTCCATCCTCTGAGCTTGCTTTCTTCCCTTGGCTAAACCTTCTTAACATCTGCAGTCCTGGCCACAAAGGCTCTTTTCATCTGTCTGATGACACGATGCACTTTAATTTCACAACCAAGAAATGGGTCTTATGTGGGTTGTTTCTTCTCTGCTGAACATTCTGTCCTAGAAACAGCCTCCAGGAAGAGCCTTTGAGTAGGACTATGGGGCCTCTTGGGATAGCTTTTCCCCTAACCTCTGCAAGCTTTTATGAGTAGGTACAGATGATAGATAGATGGTAGATAGATATTGATAGTTTTTGCAAACTTATGGCAAAAGAGGTTGAGGTCGCTTTTAATTGTTATTGAAATACTGTCTTTTGGACATGATGTGGATGCTGCTGTCATGAACTCCCAATAGCAATGTTTACCTGTATAAGACCTGCACAAGGTCAAGCAACAATATGAGTTAACATTGCACCTGGCACACAGCATTGATTGCCTCACTGAGCTGTGTTTCCCCTGGATGTATACTCAGTAGTGAAGTTAAAGGGTCATATGATAATCATTTTTCTTCTCTTTAAGTAATTCTAATTTCTATTTCCACCAACAACATTCAAGTGTTTCCTTACTTCACTATGTCATACCATTTTCTCTCCTTTTGAAAACACCTGCCCTAATAGATGTGAGATAATTTCTTTTTATGGCTTTGAGTTCTACTTCTCCAATGATTACCAAGAAAACTAACAGATGTTATGATTCAAGTGGACTTAATAGATATATACAGAACTTTCTACCCAAACATGGAGGAATATACCTTCTTCTCAGCACCCCATGGAACTTTCTCTAAAATTGACCACATTTTTGGTCATAAAGCATTTCAATAGATACCAAAATTTGGAATAACATCTGGTATCCTATGAGACCACCATAGACTAAAGTTAGAGTTCAACAACAACAAAAACCACAGAAAGCCTACAAATTCATGGAAACTGAACATCTCTCAATTGAACCACCTCTAGATCAAGGAATAAGTAAAGGAAAAAACCAAAGACTTCTTAGAATTCAATGAAAATGAATCCACAACAAACCCAAAGTCATGGGACATAATAAAAGCGGTACTAAGATAAAAACTCATAGCACTATACGCCTACATGAAAAACCTAGAGAAATCTTGCAGAAGAGATTTAACAGCAGAGCTGAAAGCTCTAGAACAATTAGAAGCCTAGAATGAATAGAAGGCAGGGAATAATCAAACTCAAGGCTGAAATAAATAAAATTGAAACAAAGAGAACAATGCAAAGAATCAAAGAGTTGGTTCTTTGAGAAAGTTAACAAGATACACAAACCCTTACACAAACTAACCAAAAGGGAGAGAGAGAGAGAATCCAAATTAACAGAATCAAAATTGAAAAGAGGGACATAATAACAGAAACCCAGGAAATTCAGAGAATCATTCGTTCATACTTCAAAAGTTTATACGTCACTAAATTTGAAAACCTTAAAGAAATGGACAGCTTTCTAGATGGTTAGTAATTTCCAAAATTTAAATCAAGATCAGATAAATGACCTAAATATATCTATAAACCCTAAGGAAATTGAAGCTGTTATTAAAAGTCTCCCAAGCAATAAAAGCCCAGGGCCAGATGGTTTCAGTTCAGAATTTTACCAGACATTCAAGAAAAACTAATACCAATACTCCTCAAACTGATCCATACAGTGGAAACCGCAGGAACATTGCTGAACTCTTTTTATGAGACCACAATCACCCTTATACCCAAGCCACTCAAAGATGCAGCAAAGAAAGAGAATTATAGACCAATTTCCCTCATGAACATTGATTCAAGAATACAAAAATTAAATACTGGCAAATTGAATAAAAAACATGTTAAAAATATCATCCACCACAATCATGTAGGCTTCATCCTAGAGATTCAGGGATGGTTCAACATATGAAATACTGTAAATGTCATCCATCATATACACAGCCTGAAGAAAAAAAAAAAAACACATGATCATCTCCTTAGACGGTGGAAAGGCCTATGACAAAATCCAATAATCCTTCATGATAAAAGTTCTGGAGAAAATGTTCTCCATCCTCATCCCTTCCTTCCAGATTTCTATCACTATGCTCAAGACTCAAAACTTTAGAAGAAATACACTAATTGTTCTATCTTGATTTAGCTGCCAGTCTCCTGGCTTGAGAGGAAACAGGAAGCCTAATGTAGAGGCCCACAAAGACTAACTACCACCAGAAGGAATCCTGAATTACTAGTTGTTAAGTGGAGACAAATGCTAGATAATCTCAATAATGTTAAGTACTCATTATTTTAAGTTCTTTGCCCATTATTAAAATCATTAATGCATGTTTGTACATGTATTAGGCATAAAAGGATAAAAACCAAAAATTATAATAGCATAGTTAATAGGCTTTAACTGTTTGATAATGATTTTATTTTATTCTAGGTCTCTATGTATGAGTGCATGTATATTCTAAGTAATCAGATATCACATCTTGTAATTAAGGCATAACACTATGAATTTTAACATTTCAGAACACATGACTTGATATACTATTAGCTGCTAAATTCCTCATGTGAAACATAAAACATGATACTGAATGACCCAGATTCTTATTTCAAATATTGAAAATACTGACTCATGGTGAGACAATTTTTTCTTTGACTCTGAATAAAGGTACAGTTTCTTTTTGATTCTATGAAATTTTATCTTATGACTAAACTTATGAAAGAGAAAAGGGAGACCAAAGGCGAAAAACTGGATTGGGGTAAATATAATGTCTTTAAAAGAAATTGTATATATGAAACTTAGCACCAAGCACTAAATGTCAATAAGAAATGTTTTAAAAGTAAAAGCAAAATATTCCACAGAGATGCAAAATTTTACTACAGAAATTGGTAATTGGTTCAGGTTTGGACAAGACCAGGCTTTTTATCAACCTCTAAATGACAGCATTCCAGTTTAAAGCAAGTGACTCAACAGAGAGAGGGCCTCTCTGCTTTTCTCTTCCTAGAATACCTTGGGTTCCATGGTCAAATGGCCTTGTGACTAGTCTCGTCATTCTTGGAGCATCTGCATTTTACTGTGAACATGATTTATTACCCCCAGCATTGTAATGTGGAATCATGAATCTAATCGTATAAAACACAATACAAGGCTCAAAGTTATTAGGATCAAAGTCAAAGTTGGGGACATAGCACAATTAGTTTATAAATCTCTTGGTTCAAGCTCAACATTTTCAGACATTATAGTTCATAATGGCCAATGTGCATAACCAGTGATACATGTGCACAGAACTACCAACATTTTAGTCATGGAACCAACACTTGTGTTTTTCCATTATCAGTAGAGTAATGAATGCATTTTAAATATAAAATTTTTCACATAATTTTCACATAATAATATCCTTCTCAAATTCTAGACTCTTTAACAAATACAATGTTCTAATGAAAAAAGACTGCATTTTTATTCTTAAAGATTAAAGTCAGTGGTATGTAGCATAATTATCAATATAAAAAATTTTCTTTTTATGACACTCAAATATCTTTTAGAAAATTCCAGAATAAATATGAACTAGGTAATCATCAACTTTAAAGTGGAAATAATCCACTATATAACTTAGGAATTTTATAATAATGAAAAGATGACTTCATTCTCTTTCCAATGAAGGTAGATGGTATGAGGCCTTGAGGAAATAGTAAATTCAATTTTATCAGTGTGAGTTTGCTAACATGGTCACTAAATCTACCTCACTATAACTCCAAGACTTTTTCAAATAGGTGATTCACTCCAATGCTCATGAATGGAAAGATACAGCATCTCAGAGAGTGACTACAACTAATATTATTAATAAATGTACATTAACATTGAGGAAATTTGGGGTCTTAACATTTGTTTTTACATTTTTCAGAAATTTAACTGTGAGGTTTGATAGAAGAAAAGGGAATCATATGGAAAGCTGCCAATATTAACTTTTTAATTAAGATTTTTTTATGGTTTTCCTGTTTTATCATTGTTGTGACCACAACTGTAAAAAAGTATATATGATTCAAAAGTGTAGTGGTTGAGGAAAAGGAAAAGACTATTTATATGAATGTATATGCAACAACTACATTATCTGTTATACTACAATTTTTTTTTTACTTTCTAAACTTTTTCAGATCAAAAATTTAATTGCCAGTGTATGTGAATTTAGTTATCAAATATACACAAGCCTAAGAAACAAGTCACTTTTGAAAAAAATTAAGCATATTTTTTGCTTCTAATGTTAAAGCATTAAATCAAACTAAAATTTTCTTTGCCTATAATTTTTTTTTCTGAGAAGCATTTGTTGATTAATCTAATAGCAGCCTGGCATTTACTTTGTGATTGTAGTAGAGACAAGTTCTGTAAAGTGAATACAATGTTGAATAAATTATAACAATGGGACATGCTTACCATATTATGGGGAAAATACTTTCTCAATGGCAGGATAAAAACATAAACAAATTTTCTCTCCCATTTTGTAAATTCACAAATCTCAATTTGCTATTAGTTATATTAAGTAAAATGACTCCCAATGAGTATGTGTCAAAACCCACACTGATGCTTAGGAAAATAACAAGATCAGTGGCTAAGTTTCTCTTCCTACAGATAAAGCATTCTGAGCTTTTTCAGTCTTATCTGGTTTATTCTGATGGCTTGTATCCCAGAGATGTGATCTTACAGTTTTATTAGATATCTGATTGTTTGTTGGAAGTGGCCTTCAGTCTCCAGATGAGATGACCTCCAGATAATACTCTTCTGAGGCATTATGTTCTGCTTCAGATTATCGGCCCCAAAGGTTAAACTGTCAGAGAGGAATGGAAGGGATTTTACCTTTTATTCTCAAACTGCAGGTAAAACTCTCCTGTCAGCTTATATCTGGGTTCAATAGTCTCCTGGGACTACTGGAGAAAAATTGATCCTGTTTGATTTAGTTCAAAATAATGCTCTCCATATAACCATCGAAGTTTATTGTTTATTGATTTGATAGGCAATGATGCTTTGCGTGTCTTTGCTTTCTCTTGAAAGCTCATTTTAATAGCTTACTATGTAGCACAGCTTATCATACTAGATATTGTAAAATTCCAAACTCAGATCTGTGCTATTTCAAGATGGCAATCTCTATATTAGTAGTTTTCACTTTTGTGAAAAACAAAAATCAAGGACCCTATTATTAAAGTTGAACTACAATCCATGCAGCAGGACATTTACCGTCTTTCCCCATTTGCAACAAATGCAGGCATAGCTACTTGGGGTTTAAAGGGCAGAACAGAGGTCATCCTTTTGTCAATATGCAAATGGAAAGCAATTTTAGACAGAAGGTCAAAGCATGAAGGACCATACGACTCACCATGACTGTAAGCGAGAAGTGATTTTTTTCATTTGGAAGCTGGTCTCATAAGACATGAACTTTTCAAACATTTTCCGAGGGTTATGACAAGATGCAGTTACCCTTGATAAACAGTTTAAATGGTGTCACCACACAGTGACTACAACATGGGCACCATACATTGTCTTTTACTAGTGGTAAAAGTTACCTGAGACACAGTGCATGATATGGAGATTTAAGCCTTTGTTTCAGAAGTTGGGAAGGGATGATAAAAGTTCTATCACTAATTACATTTTGACTCTCCAGAAGATGTCTTGGACACCACATATAATTTCTGAGACTAAAGGACTCCAGTTTATAAGCAACAGGGTGAGAAAGCTCACCCAGGAAAACATTACTCAGCGATGAAACAACAAACAAACAAACAAGAAACTTTTAGAATATACATACGTACTCCCTTCCATTGTAATGTTGTCTATTAAGTGCTGAAATTTTATTTGGCACAAGTGACTAAATATGGCTCTTTTTGTGACAATACACCTATTTTTTAGATTGTAAGCAGATCACAGTATTATTAACAGTAGACTGTGAAACCAAGTGCACTTCCTGCCAAAATGTTTACAATGGTTACTAAATCATTTTGAACCACATGCACACACAACTTATTGTCAAGTAAAAGATCAACAAACTACACTGCATTTTGCTTCAGTGTGAACGGCAGTGGCGCAGTGTCACGGTCCACTTTCATTGTTCCCAGTTTCCACTAGTTCACCCATTTCTAGAATCAGAATCCAGGTGGAGAACAGACCAATTAGCCCATTCTTTATTTAAAGCTTTCCCACAGGCACATGGGAAACCAAAGGTCAAGGGACCTGTTCTTGCTGAACCCAGGCTGATGGTCTCTGAACCCCTCAGGCACGTTTTATCTCTGTCCTTCCTGGGACCAAAGGAGACTGCTGGGTCACCAAATAGCTCATCCAGCTGCTCTTAACATTCACTGTCACCCCCTCAAAGAATGCCCTGCATGCTGGACAGCTTGCAGTGACTAAAGGTCTCAACCTCAGGGTAATTTTTTTCACTCCTTCAGGTGAAATTCTCTACTTTAACTATAATGTGGTTAATTACATTAGAAAATATTAAATATTTTGTCATGACTAAACCATCCAGACTTATCCTCATAAACAGACTTTCTGGGGCACAGCTATATCAGTTACAGGAAAATCAGATAAAGATCTCCTATCATGCTGGTGCCTGGGTTTTTTTAAGAAGTAAAAGGGTACCCTATAAATAAATTAGACATTAGAGAGTAAATCTAGCACATGTGTGCACACATGCACAGAAACACACACACACACACAAAGACAATTAACTTGTAGCAGAACCTCTTTTATGGAGGGAATAAGGGACAAAGACAAACACCATAAGAAAGAGGGCTAAACGAGAGGGGCCACTGGTTTCAAGGCATCAATCTCGGTTCCAGATGACTCGTAGGATATTTTATTTCTGAGAACAACATCCTGGGCATTATCATGTAGAGAGCACAGAATCCACAGATGGTGTTTAGCAGCACAGCTATTTTAACATAGGATCAAAGTATAGAAATAGCTAATTAATTAATTGGATAAAGACAAAGCAGAGTGAGAAGTGACATACTGACGTGGGAACTATATGAACAAAAAGGAAATTTTACTAAAGAGGGATGGAAATCATCCGACCATTCAACATGGATTTACTTAGTAGCTCCAATACTGAAGAGCCATCAAAAGGAACCATGCTCCAATCATGGATAACAAAGACAAGAACTTCCCACTTTTCCAGTATCTGCACATTACTGGATAATAAAGTTTAGTCAAGATGAACACTGCATTAGTCAGGGTTTTCTAAGGGAGCAGAACCTATAGAAAACGTATATATGTATACATTCTTCATTTAAACCTCCCACAGATACACATGAAGCTAACCCTTACAGGCTCCAGGCTAAGAGCCTCTGAAAGTTTCAAGCACAGTTTTTCTTCCTAGTCCTCTCTGAGGAGCCTGCCAGGTTCCCAAATAGTTCATCTAGCTGCTCTTATCTTAGCTTTCACTGGCAGAGAGAAAGGCGGGAGTATTTATTGATTGATACATATAGATAAATATATAGATCAATACTGGGATTTATTAGAATGGTTTATGCGCTGAGGTTCAGCTGTCTAAAACAATGGCTGTCAATGGAAGACCCACAAATCCAGTAGTTGTTCAGTCCATGAGGCTTGATATCTTTTACTGCTATTTGATTGGTTTTAGAGACAAATGCTATGCAGCCCTACCTGACTTGATTCTTTGAGCATCCTGTCTAGGCCTCCCAAACATTAGGGCTAAAGTAGCAGAACGTCCTAGCTACCTCTTGTCTGACTTTTAAAACAGGAGTCTAGAGCCTGATATGCAGAACATCTTCAGGGGGTCCATGAAGAGAATACTATCTCCATGACAACGCTTTGAGGCTCCTCACTGTTGGCACCACATGGTGCTTGTGAACTGTTGGCTAAAGTTGTCATGTTTGTAGGAGTGAGACATTGACAGTGGTCACTATGGTCTCCTGGTCTCCAATTCCTCACACTCACTGGAAAGAGAAAACAAACCCAAAAGAAACTACAAAAATAACCCCAAATTCCACCTAGATGACCTTTGATTAAATGTAATTAAATTTCTACTTACTAATACACATTTTTAAATATATGCAGTGTTGCTACACACTGGTTTTTTTTTTTTTTTTTGTCTTACACAGACTTATGAAGTTTAACATCATTTAATGATTTTACTGGTCTTACTGACTCAAGGACTGATTGCTTCCACACAGTCAGTTCCAATCATAGCTCATTTACTCATGCCTTTAAAATTTTTAGGATTGATTCATTTTATGTGCATGAGTGTCTGTCTTGCCTACATCTGTGTTAAGTGCATCATGTACATGGTTGGAACCTGCTGAGGACAGATGGCTTTGAATACCCTGAACCCGGAGTTACAGATCATTGTGAGCTGCCCTTTGGATACAAGGTCCTCTAGAAGAGCAGCCAGTGCTCTTAATAACTGAGCTATCTCCCAACCCCTTACATGGGCATTTGGTTCAAGTAGAACATGAATATATGGTTGTAGCAAACAGGGGTTATGTATTAGAGCATGTTTCATGGATATTGATGATAGACTTTTATGTACTGTTTTGAAATAACACTGGAGATGCTCTCATACAACACTAAGTAAACAGGTGAACTTCATCCAAGCCTACTCCATCAAAACTTTTCACATAAGAGTAAGAAAAGAAAGTATTGGATCTAAAAGCCTTAGCATTGGAGGTTTCAGACAAGCATTTGAGAAAAGAAGCCTTATGGAAGAGTCATTACTAATTTTTCATTTAATGCTGGCAAATACTTTGCATGTCTAGAGTGATTGAGTGGCAAGATTGTGCTAATAATAATAGCATTTCATAGTGTTTGTGGAAAAGAACAAATTTTGAAATGCATCACAACCTAACATTTCTAAGGTTGGACCCAGCTTTCTGAAATGAGTTATTTCTCTCTTTAGGCACACAGAAACTTCACCTACAGTGGCTTTAGTGGATTTTTAGCAGTTTGGGGGATTAAAAATAAAGATTCTGACACTCTGTGTAGAAAAGTTTTGCCTCTAAATAATAAAAATGTGAAGTTTTTATTAGGAATTCAGGAAACTAAATTCATGTTAGATGTAAGTTTCAGCTTTTATTGGTATAGAAAAGGTATATATCCAGAGAAAACTTGGCAACAGTTAGCTAGCTCCCAAATCCCTGATAGAATTATGGTTATCTTTTATTTGCATTTATGAGTATATTTTGATCTGTAGTTAACATTTAAAAATCAGAAAAATATTAGTACACTTTTCTATTTTAAAAATAATAAAGCGGGCTCACTCTTCCCATGCAGCTCCTTAACTAGTTTTCTTGCAACCTGTTTCAGATCTCGCTCATTCAACAGCAATATCTACCCTTATTTTTTTCTTGCTACCCAGTGTAGGGAAACCAAAGTTTTTCACCCTTCCTATATTGAAAAGCAGTTTTTGTTGTGATTTCAATTAATGCATCCATGAATGTAACCACACAAGTCATTTTTATGCAATGGTAGGAAATTCAGAGCAGTGCAATGGAGTAAAATATGGTTTGGCATGACAACACAGACAGAGAGGATGTGCATACACAATTAATTGAATTTTCACCCTATTTTGTGGCCATTATATAGAGAATTCTATTTTCCTGAAAGTTCATAGATTTGGAAATGTCAAAAGAGGTCTTCTAAATGGAATCTGTCTTCTTGTTTATAGAATATATTTGATATCCCAAATTGCTTTGTCCAACATTTATTCTCACCCATAGCTGGTATGCACAAACTGCAAAGTTAAAATTGCATTTTTCAGGCTGGATAGTAACTAGCATAGTGTTTAGATTCCATCATACTCTTTGGAGAATGCTTACAACAGAATCCAATTGTAGTAAGAAGTTTTTGGCGTGTCTGGCCTACATCCAGACCTGCAGTCTTCCAGCTGCTTAGTTTTCAATAATTACATAAAGGCTTAAATTAATTATAAACTTTTTGACTTATGGCTCAGGTTCATAACTTGCTGCCTCTTTCAACTTAACTCAACCTATTTCTACTAATATTTATTTTGTTATGTGTCTCATGGCTCACCTGTACTTTCATATCTTGCTCTCTTGAAGGCAGCTTGCAAAGTCACTGTGTAACTTTGCCCTCTTTAATCTATGCTTGGAATTCTGCATGCCTCTAAGCTTATTTGCCATAGGTCAAAACAGTTCCTTTATTATCCAATGGTAATTCACAGCATACAGAAAGTCATCAGGGTTGTTGGTTTGAGTCCCATGTTGGTGTCAAATATAGCTGACATAAATCACTAGCAACTGATTAAAAAGTTAATATTTATTAATGGGTTTATATAAAACACTCACTGATATAAGAGATTGAACAGCTGTACAGTTTTTGGAAAGCTGGACTGGTCTATGCAGCAGAAGCGGGTCTGGTCATTTTTCCCAGAGCATGAGAGAGCAAACAGGAAGAGAGTCAGAGTATACCTAGTTTTAAACTGACCTGGTCATGCCCCATACACTGGGGCTTCAAGGCTCAAAGATCATACCTCTAGGTCTAGGTGACATTGCCTTACTTCCCACTATATTCAGTATGGGAAGAAGCCAAGTTGAAGGCATACACTTTGCTAGTGAGAATTAAGGCTGAAGTGACAGCTACAACAGAGGCTTCCTCATGAATACCAATACAGCATCTTCCTAGAGGATCAGGGGCTTCTTTCTGGCCCATATCAGGGTAAGCTGGAAGTGAAGTCAACAAGATTGGCTGCTTACTCATAATTTGTTACTGTCCTGCATCCACAGCGGTAGTTTACACGTACATAGAAAAAGTGAAGCACTTACAGTAGCTGCAAAGTGTTCCTTTGGGTGAGGCTTAGATAGTTCCTCCATCCCTTCAATAATTCTGTAAGTTCTCAGCTCTCTGTGGAAAATTCTGTATTGCTTATATTTTCAATAACAAGAGTCAGCAAATTCCTGCCTGTCCTAAATCCAGCCCAGCACATGTTTTTATACAGTATACAAGCTAAAAATAGTTCCCATATTTCACAAGATAGGGATAAACCAGAAACTAGTATCATATGACACATGTAAGTAATATTCAAATTTCAGTATCTATAAGCTTGAGTTTTATTGGCCCTAACCCTCCCATTCACTTGCATATTAATTGTGACAGCCTTTGTATTTCAACTAAGGAACTAAAGATTTGTGGTCTAGTGAACCACTGTTTAAAAAATACTTATATTTGTTCTTTCATTCACACACACATACAAAAAAATTGACAACTTTTGATCTATTGTGGAATTAATTGTCTTAGTTCAACAGAACATTGAGTAATATAAATGCTAATATGTTACAAAACATAAAGTTTACCTGCAAACACCCACAGATCCCTTCAGTATTACTTGCAATCACACAACTTCCACCAGTGTCTAGCTGGGTAATGATAGCCTTTACCCTTGATAATGAAATTTCTCTTCACAACAAATTGAGACTACTACAGAAAAGCCCAATCAATCAAAATGCAGACTTGTGAAGACCAGTCCCAATGAGTACATCTACAACACAACTCCTGCACCTAAAGTTCAGAGAACATTGACGAAGAAGAGAACCGAAAGATTGTGAGAGCTAGAGAATCAAGGAGTTTGTTGTGAGATTGTGTTTTCTAGTAATGTTGGAAGCTATGCCCATAAATTTTCACCAGCATGAAAGCCTAACATTAGTTGAACAAGAACAACAGTAGGCATGCTAAAGTGAATGAGGAAAGGTCTATGAGGCCTCAACCCTACACAAAAAACTACAGGCTAGTAAGAAATGCTGAGGGTGGGAGAAATAGTCTTCCCTTTAGAGGATCAGATCAATTGGTTACGCAATACCAGTTGGTCAAGGTGACAATATACATACAAATCACATTATGCAAACTGGGCAGGTTATATTTAGAAATATATGCATGCATGTATAATATATTTGTGTGTGTGTATGTATAATAACAATTAATTTAAGAAGAAACCATTAGTTTGAAAGAAAGTGTATAAGGAAAGGTTTGGGGTTGCAAAGCAAGGGAAGAAATATAATTATAGTGTAATCTTAAATTCAAAAAATATAATTATAATGACATATACTTTTAATTCCTTCTCTTAAATTTTAAGATAAGATAATTTTAATACTAATACACCCTTCATCCTTCTTTAGTTTCTTGTTGTCATGTGTTTGGTGACAGCAACAAGAAAAGTAAATGATGAACTCAGTCACTGAAGCAATGCATGTATTCTATACATGTGAACATAAAATATGGGCTGAAAATTATTATTCAGATACAAGAAAGTTATCATTTAGAATTTCTTGCATTAAATGGTATCTCCTCATTTTAACAGTAACATTTTATCAGTGAATTGTAGTTGGAAGCTTCTGGCCTTCCAAAAACTCCCAAACACCCAGCAGCTGCTTCTCAAATTATTGACTCAGAGCCATAATATTACAGTAAATGTGGGGCCAGTAGATCAAGCATATTACAAACTGCCTCTTAAATTTAAATTGACCTATACTTCTTATCTATGCTTACCCATGTGGTTTGACACTTTTTCTCAGTCCAACATTCTCATCTTGCTTTCTCTGCATCTAGCTGATGACTGCATCTCTGCCTTTTTTCTTCCAAGAATTCTCCTAGTCTAGTTACTCTCCTATACTTCCTGCCCGGCTACTGACCAATCAGCATTTTTTTAAACCAATACTAGTGACAAATCTTGTCTTGTCTTGTAGCATTATCTCACAGCAGGAATGTTTCACCAACTAAAATTATAATACAATTAACTTTTTAAATGAGGCAAAAAAAATTACACATACTTAAAAATTACTTCTGATATATACCCTGAAAACTGCAATATAAACATAGCTTTTATATATTATTCTAAAAAGTAAAGAAATAATGAGTAAGTTGCCAAAGCAGTTACTATCAGATAATTATGGCTTAAGGTAAATTTCTAAGGATCATCTCATCTCCTCTAAAATGTTGTATCTCCACCAGTTTAGGCAGAGAAAACATAAATGAATTATTTTATTTTGATAACTCAGTGTATCACATTTATATCAGCCAGGCTTAAAAATAGAGTTGGAAAATATTTTTATTATATTTAGTCATTATAAGATATTCACTCAAGCAAAATGAGCTTTTTAATAAAGTTGTTTACAAAACATCATTATGAAAAAAGAAACATATATTCATGTCACTATCATTCAAAATTCTCCTTGAATAGAATCATTTTTATAAACTGATCTTCCTTTATTACTTAAAGTACATGTGGTTGTCTAGAGCACAATATCAATACATGAATGCATCTGTGTTTGCACAAGATCAAAATTTACTGAGTAACAGTAAATTCAGAAAATGTATCAGTGTCAATGACAGTAATTTATTGTATAATCCCTGCTCCCTTGATAGCCTGGCTGAGGAAAACATGGGTTCTTTTATTCAACTTAGTTGCTAATATTAACTCTCATATCACATATGACACATCACCCAGTGAATATATATATATACACAAACATACATATACACAGATGTATTATAAAATGAGTGCAAGTTAAAGAGGCTTCAGCAGAGTTCAAGAGTTATCTGAATTGAAATGAGAAAAATTTTGTGTTGATAAAATAATGAACAAGCCGGTGCCAGGGTGGAGCTTCTGTTGGACCTGCTGAAGCCGGGGTGTGAAAGTGAAGCTGCAGAGTTCAGCTGTAAGGTAGAAGGCCATTCCACATTCCAAAGCAATAAACAGTAGGCCCAGGTCCAGGTGCATTTCCTTACTAATGATGAAGGACTAAGCCAAGTTAGCATGCAGAGACATCTGTGGAGTCTTCTACAAGATGATTCTTGACTCACTAAATGGGTATCAGAGGACAGGTTGCTCTACTGTCATACCATCAGAGCTTTAGGTATCTATCTTGAATATCATTCTTTTTTTTTTGAAGGGTATTAAACTACCCTTTGTATTCCTCTTTTATATAATTCAATAATTTTAATATGGATCATTTGAAAACTTTTAGTAGAATATACAAATGGCAAGTGTTACATTGAATTCAAGTAACTTATTTTAAAGTCTATCTTCTGTCTAGTCTCTTTGTTTTGCTTTTCTATTATGAATAAAGTCATATTTTTAATCCGTGTATAGCCTTGTTCAAACTCCCTTCCCCCAACCGCCCCTTCCAGTCACTCTCTCTTCTCCACATCATTTTATCTCCTCTGCAGTAAGGGCAGGAGATCCCAAGGTCCCAAGGTGGCTTAGTTCAGCATCCACTCCTGGCAGATCTGCTTTCCTCACCCCAACATCAAGACTGGGTCAGATATTCCTCTGTAGGGAGTGGGACCCAAGGTGCCAGTCCAAGGTGTTTCATCCCAAGCTGTTCATTGTTTGTGGATTGCAGCTTGGACATGCTTTGCTTTTTGCTTTTTTGTTTAGAGTCCACTAATGAGTGAGTACATCCCCTGCTTATCTTTCTAGGTTTGTGATACCTCACTCAGGAGGATAGTCTCCAAATCCATCCATGTGCCTGCAAGTTTTAGCATATCATTTTTTCTTACTGCTGAGTGGTACTCCATTGTGTAGAAGTAACACGAATTGTTAAACCATTCTTCAGTTGAGGGGCATCTAGGTTGTTTCCAGGTTCTTGCTATTATGAACAATGCTGCTATGAACACAGTTGAGCTAATGCCTTTGGAGTGTGAATGTACATCTTCAGGGTATATACCCAGTATTGGTATTACTGGATCCTTGGTGACATGGATTCCCAGTTTTCTAAGAATACTCCATACTGCATTCCAGAGTGGCTGAACAATCTTACATTCTCACCAACAATGGAGGAGTGTTCCCCTTGCTCCACAACCTCTCCAGCATAGGCTGTCATCTGTGTCTTTTCTTTTAGCTAATCTAATAGGTGTAAGGTATTATGTCAAAGTTGTTTTGATTTGCATTTCTCTGATGGCTAAAGATGATGAGCACTTTTTTAAGTGCCTTTCAGACATTTGTAATTCTTCTGCTGAGAATTCCCTTTTTTGTTCTGAGCCCCATTTTTTGATTGGGTTATTCAAGTTTTGGTCTCTAGTTTCTTGAGTTCTCTATATATTTTAGAGATCATTCCTCTATCATGTGTAAGGGTGGTGAATATCTTTTACCATTCTGTAGCCTGTCATTTTGTCTTATTGACTGTGTCCTTGGCTTCACAGAAGCGCCTCAGTTTTAGGAGGTTCCACTTATCGATTATTGTTCTTAGTGTCTGTGCCACTGTTGTTCTATTTAGGAAGTAGTCATCTCTGCCAATGCATTGGAGGGTATTTCCCACTTTCTTTTCCATCATGTTCAGTGTAGCTGGGTTTATGCTAAGGCCTTTGATCCACTTGGATTTGACTTTTGTGCAGGGTATTAAGCTTGGATCTATTTGCATTTTTCTACACACTACAATCCAGCTATGCCAACACAATTTGTTAAAGATACTTTTTATTTTTCATTGAATATTTTGGGCCTCTTTGTTAAAGATCAAGTGTTCATAAGATTTTGGGTTAATTCCTGGATCCTCAGTTTGATTGCATTGAATCACAAGTCTGTTTTTATGCCACTACCAGGCTGTTTTTATTACTGTAGCTCTATAGTATAACTTGAAGTTGGGGATGATGATGCCTCCTGAGGTTCTTTAGTTGAGCAAAATTGTGTTGGCAATCCTGGCTTTCTTGTTATTCCAAGTGAAGTTGTGTATTGTTCTTTCAAGGTCCAAAAAATATTGTGTTGGGATTTTGATGGGCAGTGCATTGAATTTGTAGATTGCTTTTGGTAGAATTGACATTTTTACTATGTTGATCCTACCTATCCAAGAACATGGGAGATCTTTCCATTTTCTGATATCCTCTTTAATTTCTTGCTTCAGTGATTTAAAGTTTTTGTCAAATAAATCTGTTACTTCTTTGGCTATGTTTACCCCAAGATATTTAATGCTATTTGCAGCCATTATAAAGGCTGATGTTTCCCTTATTTCTTTTTCAGCCCTTTTATTTTTAGTGTATGGGAGGGCTACTGATTTCTTTGAGTTAATCTTGTATCCTGCTACATTGCTGAAGGTGTTTATCAGCTGTAGAAGTTCCCTGGTAGAATTTTGTAGGTCACTTATGTATACAATCTTATCATATGCAAATAGAGATAATTTCACTTCTTCTTTTCCAATTTATATCACCTTAATCTCCTTCATTCTCTTATTGCTTTAGCTAAAACTTCAAGAACTATATTGAATAGATAAGGGGAGAGAGGACATCCTTGTCTAGCTCCTGATTTTAGTGGGATTCCTTTGAGTTTTTCTTCATTAAGTTTGATGTTTGTTGTCAGCTTTTTATAAATCACATTTGTTATATTTAGATATTTTCCCTGTATTCCTAATCTCTCCTCGATTTTTGTCATAAAGGAGTATTGGATTTTACCAAAGGCTTTTTCAGCATCAAAGGATATGATCATGTGTTTTTTTTCCCTTCAGTTTGTTTATATGGTGGATGACATTTATGGTTTTTCATATGTTGAACCATCCCTGCATTCCTAGGATGAAGCCTATTTGATTATAGTGGATGGATATTATTTTTTATATATTGTTGTATAAGGATTGTCAAAATTTTGTTGAGAATTTTAGCATCAATATTCATAAGGAAAATTGGTCTATAATTCCCCTTTTTGTGTCTTTGTGTGGCTTGGGTATTAGGGTAATTGTGGCCTCATAAAAAGAATTTGGCAATATTCCTTCAGTTTCTACAGTGTGAAAGAGTTTGAAGAATAATCGTAGTAATTTTTCTATAAATGTCTGCACTGAATTCTGCACTGAAACCATCTGGACCTGGGTTTTTTGTTTTTTGTTTTTTTCCTTGGGAGGCTTTTAATGACAGCTTCAATTTCCTTAAGGGTTATAGGTCTGTTTAGGTAACTAATCTGGTCTTCACTTAATTTTGGTAAATGGTACCTGCCCAAAAACCTGTCCATTTCTTCTAAGTTTTTCATTTTTGCGGAATATAGATTTTCTAAGTATGACTTATAATTCTCTGGATTTGGGGGGGGCCTGTAATTATGTCTCCCTTCTCGTTTCTGATTTTGGTGATTGGGATACCCTCTCTCTGCTTTTTGGTTAGTTTGGATAAGGGTTTATCTATCTTGACTTTCTCAAAGAACTAACTCCTTGGTTCATTGATTCTTTGTTCTGTTCTTTTTGTTTCAATTTTATTGATTTCAGTTCTAGGTTTGATTATTTCTGGCCCTCTACTCCTTCCAGGTGACTTTACTTCTAATTGTTCTAAGACTTTCAGCTGTGCTGTTAGTTCACTAACTAGTGTGGGATTTTCATATAGCCATCTAGTGCTATGAGTTTTTCTCTTAAGACTGCTTTCATTGTGTCCCACAAGTTTGGGTAAGTTGTAGATTCATTTTTGTTAAATTCTAGGAGGACTTTCATTTCTTTCCTAATTTCTTCCTTGACCCAGAGGTGGTTCAGTTGAGTGATATTTAGTTTCCATGAGTTGGTGGGCTTTCTTTGATTTTTGATGTTGTTGAACTCTAACTTTAGGCCCTGGTGGTTCGATATGATACAAGGGATTATTTCCATTTTTTGTATCTATTGATATTTGCTTTATGACCAATTATGTGGCCAGTTTTAGAGAATGTTCCATGTGGTGCTGAGAAATATGCATATTCCTTTGCATTTGTGTAGAAGCTTCTGTAAATATCTATCAAATCCATTTGCATCATAACCTCTGTTAGACTCCTTATTTCTCTGTTGAAGCTCTGTCTGGTTGACCTATCCAGGAGTGAAAGTGGGGTAATGAAGTCTCCCACTATTAGGGTGTGAGAACTGATGTGGGATTTGAGCTTTAGCAGTGTTTCTTTTACATAGATAGGTGCCCTTATATTAGGGGCATAAATATTCAGGATTGAAATCTCCTCTTGACCAATTTTTCCTGAGATCAATAAGTAATGTCCATCTTGGTCTCTTTTAATTGATTTTAGTTTGTAGTCTACATTGTTAGATATTAGGATGGCAACCCCAGCTTGTTTCTTAGGGCCATTTGATTGAAAAATCTTTTCCCAACCCTTTTCTCTGAGCCTGTGTCTGTCCTTGTGATTGAGGTGTGTTTCTTGTATGCAGCAGAAGGATGGCTTCCGTTTTTGTATCCATCTTGTTAGTGTGTGTCTTTTTATTTGTGAATTGAGTCAATGATATTAAAGGGATATTCATGACCACTGATTGATATTTCCTGTTATTTTTGGTGGTAGCTTGTATGTATTTCCTTTCTCTGGGCTTTCCTTTTTGGGATTATTGATTTTTCTTGGTTTCATGGGTGTATCTGGCTGGGGTACTTAGGTTGGAGTTTTCCCTCTAATGCTTTGTGGAAGGCAGTATTGGTAGATAGATATTGTTTCAGTCTGACTTTGTCATTGAATATCTTGTTTACTCCATCTATGGTGATTGATAATTTTGCTGGGTATAGTAGTCTAGGTTCACAGACACGCTCTTTTAGTGTCTGTACAACTTCCGACCAAGACCTTCTAGCTTTCATCGGTTCCATGGAATAGTCAGGAGTTATTCTGATGGGTCTACCATTATAGGTAAGTTGGCCCTTTTCTTCTGCAGCTCTTAAAATTTTTTCTTTGTTCTGTATGTTTTGTGTCTTGATTATTATGTGGTGGGCAGACTTTTTTCGGGGGTGTCAAATCTATTTGATGTTCTGTAAGCTTCTTGTACCTTTATAGTCATTTCCTTCTTTAAGGTAGAAAAGTCGTCTTCTATGATTTTATTGAATATATTATCTGTGCCTTTGGGCTGGTATTCTTCTCCTTCTCCTTCTTCTATTCCTATTATTCTCAGGTTAGGTCTTTTCATGGTGTCCCAAATTTCCTGACCATTTTGTGTTAAGGCTTTATTGGTTTTAGTGGTTTCTTTGACTGGTGTATCTATTTCAGCCACTGAGTCTTCCACTCCAGAGATTCTCTCTTCCATCTCTTGGATTCTGTTGGTTATGCTTGTATCTGTAGTTCCAGCTCTTTTTTTCAGATTTTTGATTTCCATCTTTGCTTCATTTTGTGCCTTTTTTATTGCTTCTATTTCAGTTTTTAGTTCCTGTAATGTTTCTTTCATTTTTTTTTTTTTTTTTTTTTTTTTTTTTTTTTTTTTTTTTTTTTTTTTTTTTTTTTTTTTTTTTTTTTTTTTTTTTTTTTTTTTTTTTTTTTTTTTTTTTTTTTTTTTTTTTTTTTTTTTTTTTTTGGTTTGCCTTTTCTTGGTTTTCTTTCAAGCATTTGTTCATCTTTTCCAATTTTTTGTTTGTATTTTCTTCTATTTCTTTAAGGAAAATTTTTATATCCTCTTTGAAGGCTTCAATAGTCTTCATAAAGGTATTTTTGCTGTTGTTTCCATCTGTTTCCTCTTCATTGTTCAGGTGTTGTAGTTGTAGAATCATCAGTTTCTTCTGTTGTTGCCTTGTTGTTCTTTATATTGTAATATGTATTTTTTCACTGCTGTCTGCCCATGACTTCAATGGTTCATGATTAGTCAGCTCCTAGTCAGTTGTGGCAAGAGGGCTTGTGTGTCTCCTATCTCCTATGGGCAAGGTGTCTGCTCAGTCTCTGCCTCTGCTCTGGACAAGGGTCTGAATTTCAAAGCCTCAATTCTCTGATGACCCAGTTTTCCTGGAGGTGGCACCCGGCTGTGCAAGGTCCCTTCTTTTAGGAGTGGCTGGAGGAAGCCCCTCACAGCTAAAGCCTATCTTCTGTCTGCTAGGGAGGGTCTGAGATCAGTTCCTATGGATTAATCCTAGTCCTGTAGAGGCACTCTCCAAATAGGTGGTCCAGGTGTCATGAATATCATTCTTTAATAAAGCAACTACTTTGGCCTGTGACAGGCATCTTAGAATTAGGCAGGGAAACTGGAGTACAGATAGGGGAAAAGAGGGCAGAGTCAGAGAGAAGAGATCCACCCACCCAAGAATCAACATGTAAAAGTAACACAGGTAAGCCATGGGCCATGTGGCAAGATAGATTAATGGACATGGGTTGAGTTAAAATGCAAGAACTCACTAACAATAGTCCTAAACCATAGGCCAAGCAGCATGAAATCAATATAAGTGTCTGAGTCATTGTTGGGGGACTAAGCAGCAGGTCTGGATCATTGGGCTAGTTAGTCTAGGACTGTAGGTCTGTGGGTCTGGACCACCATCTGGGTGAGCCACAAACCTCTTCCTACAGAGTGAGATGCTTTCTTTGGTCTGTTTTGTCTGATAATATCTTTGGCCTGGTTTTTCTGATATTATTTAATACATCCATGTTATTCCTATTATTTTAGTTCTTTCCAATAAACTTATAGGATAGCTTCCTTTCTGCTCCTATGAATGAGTCACTTATCAGCCTGTGCCACGTGGGTGGCGTCTCATAGATGATACAATTTCTTGGTCTACCCAGCACCTGCAGTCACTCTTTTCCCTTCAAATTAAATAAAAATCTGCTTATGATAGAGTCTCCTAGGGTAACACATAGCCTGTAAAACCAGTTACACATTCTGAAGTAGTTCAGTAGGTCATAGCCTGATTGCAACATATTCAACTCAGCAAACAGAACAATATTTGTTCCCATGGATATAGCTCCCAATGAAACAATCTTCGGATTCCACATCCTTGCTGGTTCCAGTGAATTCAGTAATTTGAAGATGTGTGCATATTTTCTGCAATTTTGACATCATCTGTTAGCCATTTTCTAAGATCATCTTTCCATCCCGTTATCAATGTTGTTGATGGTCATTACCTAATATGAAATGCTTTTCGTGTCTAGATAGCTGCAGGCAACAAATCTACCCCTCTGCCTTTTCTTAGCTCTCAGACCAAATTTAAGGCAAAAAACACATTCTTAGGACCCTCAGGATTCAGCCAGTTTATACCAGATCTGCCTTTCAAGAAATTACTCACTGACCTCTACTGTTCAGAATTTATCATAAAGAATTCTCTTTTATGTGTGATTTGAATAAAACTAAGTTGAAAATAGAAACCATCATACAGGAAAGAGAAGTCAACCTTGGGAACATTGTCCTCTTCCCAGAAACGTCTAATTTCTACTTGAAGTGCTCTTACAGAATTTTTAAAATGTATTAGGAAATCAGAATACATATAGAAAAAATAAGTATATGTTTCTTAAATCCAGGAACCATTGTAAAACTGTTCATTACCATAATACTTTCCATTTTACCAACAATCTGATGGTTTCCCTTCATATTAGACATTGGTCAGGGAATTTTCTCTTCCTTTCTCAAGAAATCCAGAGGCAAAATGGTCCAGTTATTTGCCCAGTATCACATAATTAAGCTAGAGACATAAAAGGGTTCAGAAGTGGTCCAAGATTCTCCCAGCATGCCAGTGACACCAGTTTTACTTATGAAAAGTTTTACTCCCAAATTCTGTATGGAGTCAGCAACATCAGCAGGAAGATGCCTACTAAACAAACCTAATTTTGTCTTCTAAGTCAATAATGCAAGCATATAGGTATTTAACCTCAGCAACTTTTCACCCCTTACCTTTAACCCAGGGGGTGGATATATCATCCTAACAAGCAGAGAATTTTTTTTCCGCTATACTCTAAAGTCTGAAGGTTTATTGCAGTGGTTCCTATTCTGAAACCAAGGAATGGGCTCATCCCCAGTAATTATATTGCCCAATCCATAGAACAGCCAAATCCCTGTCTTCCCCTCTGTACTAGTGTGCACAGGTGCATCCATGTGGTGTGCCAGGAGTGATCTCCTTCTGCAGAACTGAACGGATTATTACTCACTTACTGGGATCCAAATTTATATCTGGGCACACTGGGAGAGAAAGTTACCTCTGCAAATTTTCAGTCATATTGGATTTGGGATTAAAATGATCAGGTCATGTTTGACTGGGTTCTCTGTAGTTGATGGCTGCGTTTTGGAATTAGCAGCATGACAAGGAGAAGCACATGGGCTGTGGCATGTTCCAGATCTTTGTGGGTAGATTTTCTTAAGTATTTTTACTGGCGTGTATCCACAAACATAATGAAAACACGTTTTTAAGAGGTTATCCATGTACTAAGTGATTCTGCAGCAGAACTTTCGGAATGCTGATACTTGTTTGCAGTAGAGGAGAATATTCAGTTCCCTGCAATATTTTCTAGGGATGTGTGAAGTATGTAGTGAAGTCCCATAACTAAACAATGTCCTCCCTTGCTGTCCAGGGGGCAGATTACTGGTTAATCTTTTGTCTGCCTCTTCAATGCTGTGGTCCTCTCAGACTGCTTTGGCATTTTCATGATTTTTTTAATGACTCTTCCTCCATAAGAGAGGCAAGGATTCCCAATATTGAATCTTCAGTCTTCTTCCTTCTTGTTACTTATATTTTTAACCTCCAAGAAGGCATCTGATTGAGTAGTCATTGCTTTGGAGGTTTAACTTTATCCCTGTCACAAAACAATCAGAATTTAGTCAAACATTCCTATTGGTTGATCTACATTTATAGTCTGTCTCCTAGAACAATTTCCAAATGCACTTGTCTCATTTTAACTGGATGCTTCACCATTCACCTCTACTTCAGCCTTTCTAAACTAATCATGTCTCCGTTTCTTATCTAACGAATTCCCTCTCCTTGCTTTCATAGTCTCACAGACTCACCCTTCTATCAACTTGCTGGAAACTCAGTGACAAATGAATCTACTCATAAGGGTGCTTGTTACACTACAGAAAACCCATGAAATGATCACCTGGTGTCTGCAATCAGAACCTTCTTCTTGATATAAAGAACCCTTCACCCTGAGATTATTCTATCTTTGCAACGTTCTGTCATCTTCAGAATTCATAAGGACTCTGTTCCTGCCTTTTGGGCTCACCAATGCACCTTGAACTTTCTTCTGTCTGTCTTTGATGTGTTTGCATTGCTCTGTGATCTCCTTCTCAATGCTTAGAGCTCTTCTCTTCTTCTGGCGTCAGACTAAGCCTCATCTCCTCTCTCAGGATTTTTCCTGATCATGCAATGCTAATGGTCTCTCTTCTTAGTGCTTTGCTCTATATCACACCTCAAAAACAAATTTTTCACAGCTTTGTTTGCTATAATTTCTTTTTCATATTATCTCCCCAGAATAACTCATAAGCCTCTGGAGAACACAGACCACCAAGTAATATACATAACTTTACATTTATGATAATTTTACAATAAAAACATTAATGGTTGATTGATGTTTACTGTTATCACTATTAAACATTTAAAATATACATTCTAGGCATGCATTTATTGAATTTTAAGAACACTTAATCTTCATGAATTATAGTCAGGTGACATATGAGTGCAATAAGAATTTCCAATGGCATGGAAGAAAAAAATTTAGTGTCTAGTGAAACTGAAAAGAAGAAAAAAATGATAAACTAAGGAAACTATTACTTTCCCTCCTACAATGCATGAAAAGAAAATAAAAATGAAAGGAGTCTGAGGCAGACATGGATATTGTGATGGTGGCAGCTGGATTTTATTTCTAAAGCAATGACGAAGGTTTGAGAGAAAATAGCCTTCCTAGCAACAAACACAAAGACATGGTGAAAGTATAATCATGTGGAAAATGTTTTTTATTTAAAAAATAATAAGTGATTTCATATAAGGAATGTGAAAATGTATAAAGAAGCATTATACATACATAGATTTTTTGATACCACATATATATATATGTGGCATGGGATATGCTGTGACTTTAAATCTATATTTATCTGCCAATTTTGTTGCCCCTTCCCCTGAATTTATAAGATTTGTGAGTACAAACACACAATTCTAAATCTGCCCATATTAGGTCAGCAGCCTTTTTTACTGGATCTATCTGTTTCAAAAAGTAAATAAAATATGTGCTGTTAATTTTTTAAACTGTTACCATGGATATTTCAGCTGCAACATTACTAATGCCTGTGCTTTTTAATTAACAGATCATTTGATTTTTATAAATATGTGCATGACCTTCTTAATATCATTTTAATTGATTTTGTTTAAATAGCTTTATTTCTAAAGCTGCAATCAATATGCTTCCTAGAAGAGAAAGCAGAACAAAAATATTGAATGTGAGCCATTTTACAAGATGTCATTCTGTTTAATCAAATTATTTATTAAGAAAAATGAACTTTTAATCAACCTATTCAATTATATTTTCCAATATGCTAAATTCATTTCCATCTTTTGTGGTTGTAAAGCTGTTTTTTGTGGCTCATTCTAAAGGGCGTTCCAAACATACGCTCAGTTTGCACATGCTAAGTGACTGGTTACTGCCCATGAAAACAGAACTTCCTGCAGCATGTGCTTTAGACCCTAAGCACATGGAGAACGGATTGTTTCCAAAGTTTACTTTCATTCCAGGTCACAGTAATTTGTCATAATCATCCTTGCTTAAAAAATTTGCTCACTTAAGAAACAATTATTGAGTCCATATTAGAAAGGAAATAAACAATAACTTTCAGTTCCAATTAAAAATAATAACAACATGTTCTCTTAACTCCTCCTAATTGTGCATGTTCCACTGTGCTAGAATTTCATATATACAGAGGAGTCTAGAGATGCTGTCAAATGCAGGGAGGGAAAAAAAATGTGATGAATAAAAAACAGCTAAGCATAAATGTCTTGGTTTCCTAATTGTTCAAGCTCCAAGAAAAGTTTTCCTTTGCTATAGTAAATTATTTATATATAAGTGTTGAAGTTGAAGGAATGAGAAAGTCTCACCTTGAAGCACAACCAAAAGAGGCTGTATCTCATGACTTTAGGGATATATTGGTTATTGATTATCAGACAACTCCTCTGGTTAATGAAAGTCTACTATTCTCTGAACACCAGCAGCTGGGGCCAGTGGCCCAGATGGGAAATAAAAGGAATTCCAAGTACTTGACTGGTACTGTGAAAATGTAAATGAGGCCAGTGCAGTTTGTAAACTAAAAAGAATTTTGCTGAGCTGAATGATCTTTGGAAACTGCATCTGAAACAAATAGCTTTTGATCCTGAATTTTATTTAGATACATTTTTTAAAGTCCTTACTTTTCAAATTTCCTGACTTGCTATAAAAATTTATGTTATCGAAAACTTTATTTTAAAAAGCAGAAAGTGAAAACAAGAAATGAGTCATTAAGCCAAAAAAAGTAATAGATGAAGTTTACATGCAACGTTGCTAAATGAAAAAAGCCAATACAATTAGGATTTATGATATGATTTAAAGTATATATAACTATCATGAAACAGAAAAATAAACATAGGTGATTAAACATAGGTGGTAGACACATGTTCAAAGAGAATAAAGTAACAGATGAACGGGAGCAGGTGGGTGTATAAGCTTCTGAAATTAGACAGCATGAAGCTGTAAGGTTGAGTTCATTTCACTGGGCATTTGTTACACACAACACCTAGGGGTTTTAATTAAAAATATGGGCCATAGTTAATAGTAATGGAGCAATATTTATTCATTAATGTGATAGAGATGGTACATTAATCAAGAAATTAAAAGTATGGAAATTGAGTAATGGATAGTTATAAAGAAATACATGATACTATGTCTAATAATTTTATAAATGGAAGAATAGCTTTAAAAGTCTCTTTTAAAAATATTTCCATGTACTTAATTCACACTATTAAAGAGTTACATTAAAACTTTAAAATTTTATTAATAAAAGAAAATTGACTTTATTTTTCCCTTTCATGTATTAAAAAAAAAGTTTTGGTTTTCATCTTGAGTACTAAAATACCTTCGAGTATGTTTCTGTTTGTTTCAATCACTCATGAATTCAAATGACTATTCAAGTATGGTTAATCACTAGATATTCTTAATTGAGTAAGCAATATATAACTCATTGATAATTTATGTGAGATTTTTGAAAATCTCAACTTGTTCTTGCCATAGAGAATCCAGGAAGTAGGAGGTTATAACTATGATAAACTCAACAATCTTTTAGTACCTGACATCCTTGAAGTTGAGAGAACACTTTGAGAAGATCGATTTCATCTGAACTCTAGTTTCTTCATACTTGAAATAAGAGGAAGAGAAAAGAAGTCTTCTGTTAGAAGAGTTCGGTATTTTCAGTCTGCTGAGCTAGATGACTAGTGGGGAAGAAGAAACATCTGACTTTGTCTCCATGGCATTGAGGCTTCTGACTGTCAACAACCTCAACAGTACCTTGCCATGAGCTTCCTATCTGATTCTTCCTGATCCCACATGTTCAGTAACTCTACAAGGTCTGTGCAGTTGCCGTCCTCATATTTTGACTATATCCAAAAGTATCAGTAGGAATTGATCTACTTCTGGATTTCAGTGGGTCATACCTGAAAGTGTTTTTATCTTTGTGGATCAACTCTTTGAAGGATTACCTCTAATGAATACATTCACAGTTTGAAAAATAAAAATAATGAAACCATCAATTATAAAGATAATACTATAATAGATAAAAATTCAATACAATCTCCCATTTCAAAACTAAGGTAAGTTTTAATTCATTCAATTTAATACATTTTATAATTCATGTAAAGAATGAATTATACAAGCCAGGATTTGTAGTTTGCATTTTATTTAAGATATAGTACCTCTCTGATAACATAAAATATACAAAATGTCCTTCAAACTACATTATTTCCACAAAAGGTGATTAAGTTATATAGGTACTACATATTAAAATTAGTTAATAAATATTAAAATGTTGAAAACACGTGAGAGATATTTAGCATCATTGAGTAGGGGAAAAGTAGATTTGGAGAGATAAGTTAGTGGTTAAGAGAACTGACTGCTCTTCCAGAAGACACAAGTTAAATTCCTAGCATCTACATGGCAGCTCAGAATCCTCTGTAACCCTGAATGTCTGACTTCTTCATGTGGCCCCTTGTGGGTCCTGGACACATGTGGTATATAGGCATATAGTCAGTCAAAACCCTCATACATAAAATAAATACAAGGAAAAGATTAAAAATAATTCCTATTATTCCTACATATAATTATAATACTATAAATATATAGATAAATAATTCATTTTAAATATATATTTGTGATATTTTATTTTTGCTTGTGTTGATATGGTCATTTTAAAAATAGCCTGTAAACCTTCCAAAAAGCATAGGAAATAAAGATTATTAATAGACTATCATGGTGATTGTCCATACAGTTTGCTGTTTATTGAAAATGCTTGCCTTTTTTTGTTTCGTTTTGAGACTAGTCTATATAGTCCTGAATATTAAGGAACTCACTATGTAGACCAGGCTGTCCTTGAACTCACAGAGGTCTGCCTGCCTCTGCCTCCTGAGAGCTGGGATTAAAGGCATGTACCAGTATGCCTAGCCCCAAAATGAATATCTTAAAAAATATTTATTTATTTATTTACATTTTTACATTTGACATGTATTTACAAACCATGTTGGTGTGTGGAAGTCAGAGGACACCATGGAATTTTCTACTCCTCCTGGGTACTGAACACAGACTGTCAGTGTTGTAAAAAGTTTTTCCTGGGCTGTTTGGGGCCAGGAGGTTTGTGACCTGGCGGAGGTGGTTGGAACTTGGTTCGCGCGGTGGCTTTTGTCTCTCAAAGAATGAATCACACACTTATATCTT
This sequence comes from Sigmodon hispidus, assembly GCA_004025045.1. Lineage (NCBI taxonomy): Eukaryota > Metazoa > Chordata > Mammalia > Rodentia > Cricetidae > Sigmodon > Sigmodon hispidus. The sequence goes on along the minus strand of PVIH01008874.1, from coordinate 46,986 downwards.
TTACACTGTTTGGCCCATGTCTTAAGCACATTACTAGCTAGCTCTTTCATCTTAATTCAACCCATTTCTATTTATCTTTCTACCATGAGGCCCACAGCCCGTGGCTCACCCAGATTCCTACATGCTGCTTCTTTGGGGGTCTGATGGAGACTGGCTAACTGCACCCTTTCCTATCTGCCTGCCCCGCCCTCTGATTCTCCACCCACTTCTACAGTGCTGTGCATAGGCCAAAACAGTCCTTTATTTACAGCGTGCAAAGAACATTCCACCACATTTCCTCTTTTTTGTCTAATTAAAAAGGAAGGTTTTAATTTCCATATAGCAAAATTACAGCAGAACAGCTCTCAAGCAGAAATTACAGTCACAATATCTAGTCTATTTGTATTCACAAAATTAAAGAGAATATTTCACTATCTACCTTATCATTGTGAGCCTAAAGTTTTATATCTAATATACTTTTTAAACTAAAAAGAACTATACTTATAATTATTAAACCTTTAACCACATCAAAGAGCTCAGAAGGATATATTATTATGCAAATAAACAGGAAGTGCAAGCAACTTCTAAAGTCTACAAGATGACACTTGTCTGCCTGGACAGTCACCCAAAGTTCCTTTGTAACGTTGGGGCATCATCTTTAGCCTTTATGGCCTAAAGTCTCTGGCAAACCTTTTAGCAATGCAGGAAATCTGACACAGTTTATCAGTCGCTTTTTCTTGTGTCTAGAAGGATGCCTGGCAATGTTTTCTGCAAAGCAGGAACCTGAAGGACTATCTCGGCTTGTTTTGCCAAAGTTCAGAGGTCACTTTCCTATGGAACTTGCATGTCTAGTTTATATAGCATACTATCAAAAAGTCAATATCAGAACAGTTTCTTGTCCAGTGGCTGTTGCCACAAAGTAAATTCTACATGAAGTTTCTTTCATGCTCATCACTTTTCTGAAATACATTGGTGCTGCCAGGAGCAGATCTGTCTCACTGTCCAGAAAAGTCTAAGTTTTTAAAATATTTTAAATGCCATATTTTGCATGTATCTGAAGTGTTTGAAAACTACCTATCTAATTGAAATATATCTTTGTATACCTATAAAAACCTAACTAATATGACTATATGTTTGGTTGTCATAGATGACTATTAATCTGCATTTCTCAATTACATATTACAATTTTAAATGAGTTACATCAGCATCATACCTTAATCAACAGTAGAAAAATACATATGGCATAACAAAATTGACTTTAAGTTTATATCAATGAATCAAAATCCAAAAGAAATAAATCACATGCTTATATCTTTTGCACTGTTTGGCCCATGTCTTAAGCACATTACTAGCTAGCTCTTTCATCTTAATTCAACCCATTTCTATTTATCTTTCTACCACGTGGCCCACAGCCCGTGGCTCACCTGGATTCCTGCTTCTTTGGGGGTCGGATGGAAACTGGCTAACTCCACCCTTTCCTACCTGCCTGCCCTCCGATTCTCCACCCACTTCTACAGTGTCATGCACAAGCCAAAACAGTCCTTTATTTACAGTGTGCAAATAACATTCCATCACAGTCAGTCTTGGCGGCAAGAGTTCTTATCCACTGTCCATTTCACCATCAATTAAATTTGTTAATACTATAAAAAGTTTTTAATCTGACAAGACAAAACTTAATTTCAAATAAGAACATGAATTTGGATAGGCAGGGAGGTGGGGAAGATGTGGGAGACATTGGGGAGGGGAAATATGATCAAAATTTATTGTATAAAATTCTCAAAAATTAAGTACAAACAAATTTCTTCAAAAATATTTTGCAGAAAAAAATATTATCTTTGTCCTTAAGAAACTCACTTTTAAAAAGAAGCAGTCTACATGGACAGAGTCCTCTAAAGAGGCCAGCTTTTAGATGTAGCATTGCACCTTTAATTTTTTTTATCATTGTTTGTAGTTAAGATTTTATTATCCAAAGCAAAAGTAAGAAATAATAAAATGCTATTCTTTCCAAAGCAGAAGATTTTGCACACAGATATTAGACAAAGCCACTCATTCTTAGGACTGATCTATCTACAATCAGAGAGTCATTACCATATTAAATTAATGTACAGCAATGGAAAAAATGTTTGGATATCAACACTGGAACAGAAAAGTAGGCATCTGAAACCAACAGTGGTGGTAGGAGACAGAGAGATAAGCAAAGAAAATCCTGTGCTATTGATGACAGTATGACCAGTAACATCCAACAGTCTATAACGATAGTGTAAAGGGTTGGTCTCTGGCTATTTCTTGAATCAGGTACCTCCCAGAACTGTCTTCCCTGGTATTTTAACATTATGTTTCCAACTTTGGTTGGTGTTCTTTATAGGAAACAGCTGCACAAGGACCATTTATTTATTTGCTGTGAAATTGGTCCAAGGACAATCTCCATTCAATTACTCATTCCCTACCCATGACCTATGTGAGAACCTGTGCTGAGCCTCAACTAGGAAGAAACAGGCTCTTCCTTCAGAAAGAAGGAAAATTTTCTTCTTTCTCTGTAAGTGGGAGAGAGTTATATAACTCCCTGTCTGTTAGTCCTTTTTATTTCTTTTTTTCTAGTTTCAGATGCCAAAAAATAAGATGGCCAATTTTTTATGTGTAATCATATATAATAGGTTGCCATCATATGCTGGCATTTTGCTGCTCCTTTCTTTCATTTTTTTCTTTTTCTTCTCTAAAAATACATGTAGTGTGAAGGGGAATATTTGTGGAGTTCTAGGGGAGCACAAGGACAGGGGTATGAATTGGATCCCCTGGAGTGGGTGCTAGGAACTGAACTCTGGCTAGAAGAGCATGGAGCTATCCTACCCTCTGGGTCATCTCACCAGCCCTTCTTCTCTATTCTCAACCTTTCTTTTTCTGACATGCTATATATAATTTTTGTGTGACTTGTATACCAGCCAGCTGATGTCTCTAAAGGAAAGATTTGGAGTATCATGCCAGGTCTACAAATACTTTGTTTTGCTGGGGTCATACTTGTTTGAAAACTTTTTTTTATTTTGCTTCATAAGATGCTATTGAGTTCAATAGAGACATTTCAAATATATAATCAGCTGTGATTTAAACACTGGCTTTTGATACAATTTCATAAACATAAAGTTACCTAAATAAAAAGACCACAGAAGCAAAAGCACATAGTCACAATAAAAATCAACGTGTTCATTCATTGTCTTAGGAAAGCCCAATCAATATTCATTCAACAAACATCTTAGAGTGCCAGATTTCCATTAGGCAGCAGGTAGGGCACTGTGGAGACTACAGACCTGGGTTAAAAGAAAACTGGATCCCCCTTAAGGCATTTACAGTCTGGTGTTTACCCATCTTACTTAATGTCAGGAATGAGGTATTTCTTGCCTAGCAGCACCCTATGCACCTATGCCAGGATTACTATTTGTTTGTTTGTTTGAAGTTGCAAAAGGCAACTTAAAAGACAAAACAAAATTGTGTTAAGGGAGAATCTTATCACGGAAAGAAGCAAAACTATGAAAGACAATTAATAGGTATAACTTACTCTAAAGGAGGCTGTCTGTGAAAGAGGGTTACAGAATGTTGCATACCACCACCATCCCTGGCCTGTCAAACTCATCAAGCTTCAGGGAAAATTGACTCTTTTCTTTTTTTGCCTTTAAATTTTAATGTAAGCAATATTTTGTCAAGATAAAACTTTCTTAAAAGTAGAAAAAATTTTGAGACTGTTCTCTGTGGGCAGACAGTATAAACATTTTATCAGCCTTAAGCCCCCACACAGGAAGTTCGGTCATGGGAATATTTTCACAGCTTGCTGTCGGCCTTTCCAGAACAGAGGGTTGAAGGTTTTCTCAATCATTTGCGTTTCATACTCAGCTGGCCTTTTTTCATGAGGTGAATAATGCAACAGTCTGGAAACCAAGTCGGCAGTGAGGCTTTTGCCTAGAGATCTGTTTAGATTAGTCACTGACTTCCCAGCTCTTGGTCACTGAAGGTCACTTGGTTGATAGCTAAAATTTCAATTGGAACCTTGTCATATAATCAGTATTTAGATCCCAGCAGAAACTTTGTCTCTCCTATAAAAGGAGAGGTTGTTTTATGATTAGCCTCAGAATGTTAAATTAGGTGTTGGAAATTATGAGCCATTTTCATAGTTTAAATTGCAGTATAGAAACAGCTGTCCAGAATAGCAAAGGCAGGAGAGTTAAAAAAAATAGCCTGAGTATCCTATGTGCTGCCTCCATTATGCATGAATGGTCCTGCTTTCATTATCAAACCTTAGAAGCCACACTTGACCACTCTTGAGAAAGAACACTTTTGGTATTTGTTAACAATGTCCTCAAGAGTAAGCACTTTAATAAAGATAACTTTTGAATGTGCCACAGATAATGACTTGCATAAAAAGACCTTTTTTTAAATGGCTGACTTCTCCATTTTATTTTCAGTATTATTTTTCCTTCCAGTCATCCTTATGTTTTAGACAATGTCTATGAATGACCCTTGAAACCGTATGCTAAAATGATCACAGTACTATGAAGTCTGATGTTTGCTATAAATGGAGACACTCAAATCAGTACTTGAAGAGTGAAATGAGCAGAAAGATGATTGAGAAGGTAAGAAAGAAATGGAGAACACTCTTCAGTCACTAGGCAAGACTTCAGTTTCTGTCCCTACAGAAACCACACTGGGCTAGGCTTACTGTAGAGCAGGATCGTCCCTCCTAAGACAGTAATAGACTGAAATTACTCCTCTGCCTCAGACTTGAAAGAGTGCCTTTCAAGACACAGAACATCAAAGAGTAGAAGAGATGAATCAAAAGAGATGTGTCCACAATTGTACCCGGCTTGCTGCTTTAAGACAGTTTCCAGGGTGTCACACCTGGAAAGGAGACACATTGCTGACCTGACAGGATTCCTGGAGTGTGAACAAAGAACTGGGTATCAAGGACAACTAAGAAAACAGAGATCACCAAGTAGAATACTAGGGCAGTGAGAACTATAGAGAGGTAGAGAATATAAAGCCAGGAATCTGTGGAGGGTTCTCCTAAAACAGCATGCCTCTAGATAGAATGGTGCCTGGAAATGAAATATCAGTCTATGTAAGGACTAACAACTGTTTTCCTTCATCCTTACACACACACAAACACACACACACAAACATGATTTCTCTGTGCAGCCCAGTTTCCAATCTTCATCTTCCATGTGTTGTAATATCATTCTATGGGACCATATCCTGCTCCACCTTATAAGGCATGCTTAATGGCAAGACCTGCAAACTTCATAGTTTTCAAGATATTTTACTACACCCTAGAACAAAACTCAAGAGCATTACTGCAATAAAAGTATCACTGAACTTTTCAAGCCAGCTCCACCCCTTCCTTTCTATGTTATCTCCTAACACTACTTCACTTTCAATAAGTGATTCCTGCTTCACATCATTGCTGTAAACAAGAAATGAATCTGATATGTAAAGCATTTCTGCACAATAGTTTATACACTACCATTCAAGAATGGCTATCTCCCATGAACCAGGTAAAATATACAATATCTGGCATCCAAACAAAGGATCAACAAAAACCTGGGCACATACAACCAATGGTGAAGTCTAAAGAAACAATTGAAATTGTCCCACAATTAATACAGATTTGCGAATCAATAGAGAAAAGTAGTCAAAAATTTATGCCTGTATTAAGCATGTTTAAACTGTCATGTGGAGACATTGAAGATGCTTTTAAAGGCTTACGTTGAATAACTGCAGATGTCCTATGTTTCCACATTGAAAAATGACAATGTGAGATGCAAAGAAAGGAAGAAAAAAAGGAATAGCAAAAGAAGATAGAACAGAAAACAGAAGGAAAGAGACAGAGAAAGAAAGACCAAGAAAAGACGACAGTAGATAGAACTTAGAATAGTCTCAATGCTACAAACAAGGGCTAGTGAATGTGGAAACAACTTTTAGAAAGTTCACAATAAAATATCCAGGAAAAGACTGACAATTTTCAGCACTAAGGTTTTACCATCAAGTCCTGATGGGCAACAATGAGCAATATCAACAGCTTATCTTAAATTAGGGTTCTCTGGGGTATCTCTGACCAACAATTAAAAAGGTGATATCCCTTACCTGACTCTGTGATTTTTGTGTAACCTATGGCTTCCTATACAAACACCCCTATGCAGAATACCTCCACTCAAATTCTTTATTGTGGACTTTACATTATAAAATAGATTTCTAGATGGGTTTTTCAAACATTCGTGTTAGATATTTATCTCTCTTTATCCCATCTCTCTTTTTCTCCACTTAAACTCTCCTCCTCCTTCTTCTTTCTTATTTCTCCACCTGTGCTCATCCCTTAGATCCTCCCCTCCCTCAGTGGCTCCTTTTACATTTTCTGGCTCCTAAAGGACTCGAATTTAAAGAGACAAATCTAAAGATTTGAATCTAGGATCCACATATGAAAAGGCACATGAGGTCTTTTTCTTTCTGGGCCTGAATTATGCCACATAGCATATCTTTTCCAGTGCCATTCATTTGCCAGCAAATTGTATATTTTTATTTTTATTACAGATGAATCAAATCTATGATCACAGGTGAACAAGAATCTTAGTATTAAAATATAAAGTTCTTTGGGTTTATGCTCCATGGTATGATTGGGTCAAAAGGGAGTATCTACTTTGAGCTTTTTGAAGAATGTTTACACTGATTTCCTTGAAGTCTGTGTTTGACATTTGTTTAACAGTGTCCTTTAACAGTGAAAAAAACTTTTTAATTTCATGAGATTGGTCCACCTATTTTCAGTCTTAATTTTAATCTCCAAGTAGTTTTAATTTTTGTTTTGCTAATAGCTAAGAGCACTGAGCAACTTTTTAGATACTTCTTAGCCATTTGCCTTTTTTCCTTTTCAAAACGCTCTATCCAATTATGTAGCCATATTTTAAATTAATTTGCTTGTCTACTTAATGCTTACTTTTAAAAAATGAATACTACAGTCGCTAATCCTGAATCAGTTCTAGCTGGCAATGATCCTTTTTCATGGCATAGACAGTTTCTTCACTTGCTTACTGCTGTCATTTGCAGTATACAAGCTTTATAATTTTATGGGTTTGGTCCCACCTGTTCTCAGTCTTATTTCCTGGGTCTTGTTCAGGAAATTCCTTACCTGAGCCAGTATACTAAAATATAATCTCTACTCTTTTTTTTTAGAAGTTACCAAAATCACTGAGGTTTTTATTCAATTAATTGAATTGTGGTAAGAAATAAATATCAAGTTTTATTTTCTACATGTAGATAGCCAGTTGTCCCAGTACCATTTGTTGAAGGTGCTGTGTTTTTGTGATCATCAGCATCTTTGTAAAATTATAAGGTAGCTATAGATCCACCCTCAATTATATTCCATTGACCAATGTGTCTGTTTTGTGTCAAAACCATGACTTTTTAATATAAATATCTGTAATATGTCTTGAAATAAGAATGATGATATTGTTAGCAGTGTTTTTATTATTCAAGATTGTTTCAGCTATCCAGAATTTTGAGCTTCCCATACTTTGTTCAAAGAAGATGGACAAATAAAGGTAGACCTGAGCTTGAAGCTTACTTGCTGCTGTCTAGCTTTCATAGTGGAGGGGGCTGTATGCAGACTGATGTGAAGAAATGTTATCAGTGCTCTTACCTGACTGTGAACCTAGGGAGCAACAACAATGACTGGTAAGCAAGGATGGACACAATAGCAGCATGCATGTCATGGGGATAGCAATCCACTCTACTAGGAGATTTAAAACCAGATCCACAAGAAACTTTAGCTATTGAGGTCATGAGTCCTAGAGGTAAAGCCAGTACAAATTCTTTTACTAAATAGTCATAATATCAAAGAGCTTTCTAAATAGGTGCCTTTATATACAATATATTAAAGGAGATCTCATCCTTCATCCAGAGAAGGGTCCTTGTGTAATGGACAGTTTTAATTTAAAGTTCAAGTCAAAAAGTACAAAAAAAAACATTTGACAGTCAAGTGCTCAGTCCTAAATGGGGACATCTATATCACCCCTGCCAACAAAGGGGAAGAGTCAGGCAGAGATGCCAGCAGATGCAGAGAGAAGAAGATGAGAATGCTGCTCTGAGGAAAGGTACTAAGCTACTTGGCTAATCATGGATTAGTTTAAGAGTTAAGAGTTAGCACATTTTAAGCCTAAGCCATAGGCCAATCAGCATGTACTTAATGTAAACATTTGCATAATTATTTGAGTCAAAGTGGCAGTGGGGCTTCGAGCAGGGCCAAACCTTGGGACTAGGCTACAAAATTAGGCCAGAAACTCATACTACAGAAAAATTCTCCCCAAGCTCATGTAGGACATTTTAATTAAACTCTCTGGGTTTCTCACACGCACAAAGACAAGAAAGTAGGAAGGTCTTTCTGGAAAGAAGGGTCTCAATGGGGAAGAGAGGAGTGACACAGGAGAAGAGAGACTAAAAAAGATGAAAGTTCTTTATATGCACGTGTGATATTATAAGACATGGAAAAAATAATAATAAATAAGACTGAGAAACAAAACGAGGAAACAATCAGTGAGTACTGGGACCACTCACCAAATTATAGATTTTAAATATATACAGCCAAAGCAGATCAGACATACTTCAAGGTAACTGTTGAAACACATGAAATATGGACAAGAACTCTGAAGGACATTGTAAATCTGGTCATTAAACCAAAAGAATGTAATGCATAGCTGCACAAATTGGCATTATATTACAAAGCACATTTTAAATTACCAGCCAGTGATAATAAACATATGCACTGGAGATAATTTTTGATAGAAAATTTGGGCCATTGCATACCTTTTAATATCTTAAATTCTTCAGCCTATAATCACAAATCTAATGCCACTGAAATAACATTTGCAATGACCTCTTCTAGCCTTTTATGAGTACATTATTCCAGTTTACTTTTTCAACATACAATTAATTTTTTTAAAGACAAAAACTTTGAGTAGATTTAATTGCTAAAATAACTACCTAGAAAATGGAAATAACCTTCAATTATGAACTATGTTCAAAGAGAGCCTTTGAATTTCTCTCATTGTTTCCTGAAATGACTTTCATTTCCTCTCAACCTTTTAAGTAACTTTGACAAAACATCTTATTTTTTCCCCCATGAAGAAAATAATTTCAGTTGAATTTGGTCTAAGGGGACAAACCCTTGAGTCAATATTCACAGAAGTAGATACATTTTGGCAGGGAGAGGGGCATGCAGTCAGGTGCAAAACTGACTTGAAGTCATGGGTTAGCTTTTATTTTATTGCTTCAGCCAGGCTTCATATAGCAGCTTGGTAAAGAAAAAGGGTGGGTTAGCTACAGTGGATACAAAGAGCAATGAGAAGGAAATGTCTCCGGTCATTGCTGTGCTGATAACATGTGTCTCTTTCCAACAGATTAGAGTGTTGAGAAAATCTTATTCCTACTTCACTCTGAAACGCTTGTCCTATGTTTTCCATTAATAAATTAGCATTGAGGAGAAGAAAATGAACAAACACCTTTGAAGCCATAGATTAGTACTCATCTTCAAAAGGTTTTAGGAAGACTGTCGAGAAGCTATGCATGGTAGGTCATGCAGTCCCAGGACCCACAAATATGACATGGGAAGATCACTTCAAAATCAAGACTGGCTTTGGTGACAGGTGCATGTCATGTCTTTAAAAACATTGAACTGAATTTAATTTCAATATAGTTTCTTTTTTCTAAGACTAGTGCACAATATATTATCAACTCAAAGATAATCATATTAAATATCTATAAAGCTTGTAGCAAATATTCTAAATTAAAAGATTTGGTTTTGGATCAAGAAAGTTAATCAAAGAAAGTAATCAGATGCTTAAACTTTAATGTGCTATGAGCTAATATATATATAAAAAGAGTATTATGAACATAAAAATTTTTGATTAAATATGTATGTATAAAATAAGTTTGAAGATATTTCCAAATGTGTTATCTCACACCTTAACTGATTTACTCTCAACTCTACACAGTTTGGAAGCATCATGGTCTTGGAAACAGAAAATGGGAAAGATTTTATAGCTGAAAATATGGAGATTGTGTGGTAGGTTCTATTTTCAACTTTTATTTTCAATACTTTTAACCTATTTGTAGAGGAAATTTGGTTCCATGTGAATACTTTTCATCTCTTCCACGTTTAGCTCCACGTCCATCATAAATTGGAGCATGAAATCTGTGTGTATGAAACCTGTTCAAAACAGTTGGAGGAAAGAGGTGGAAAAACCTCAAAATTAGAAGCCCAGGGACAAGTAGGTAATCAATAACTGGGCAATCATCAATTACTTACTGGGCATTATAGTTGCAAAATATGAAATTACCCCAGCAATCAAAGTTTAGATACAACAAAACCTCAAAAGATGTTAAAATCTCAGAGTCAGCAACGCTAATGAACTCACTGGATGTAGACATTGAAATTGGTCTCCTTCATTTAGATAAATGACATCAGCATCTTGAACTGTGCAGCCAACATCTGGAAGGCAAAACTGATTTAAGAAGAGAGGAATGCCGTGGGAATTCCATGCTCCTGGGGGCATTTGGAGAAGATAGAATCTACGAAGCAGGAGGTTTGGCCTCTCTCTGGCTGAAATACCTTAGATATGATTCATCCAGTAGTCAAATGAGGCGCCTGGAATGTTAAGCTAATCTGAGAAGTGGTGCCTCTCCCATTCTTCACTTTCAGGGCCAGACCTGCCTACTTGTGTCTGTGGTTTTCTTTCTCTTCACTTCCTTCTCTATTTTCTTGCTTCGCTCCCAGCAGTGCTTCACTTCATACTAACTGTAGTCTCAATGAACATCCTCCAAAACACTTGGTGCATGCAATTTGGAAACTGGCTCCTAAATTCCTAATACTTGAATTCACTTTAAATTTCTTATTGGTTTCTTCTAAGTATTGGAACATATCAGGATTTCAAAATTTTTGGAAAATCTCTACTGTCAGTTTGGGGCTTCAAAAATCTACTTCATTCTAGAAATTTCTTAACTTTTCCTTCACACTGTTTTGATGAAATCAGCCTAAGTATATAAAATTCTCTGGATATGGGGCAGGTATAGTATTCATTTTCTGGCCCAGACTAGCCAACCTAGCCCCGTGGCCAGGATGTAAACCCACAGACCCACAGACTAGCAGTCCTGCAGTGACACACAGACGCTTGTATTAATTACACTCTGTTTGTTGATTCACCTAAGACCGAGGCATATTGCTAGCTAACTCTTTACCCTTAAACTACCCATCTTTCTTATCTTTGTTCAGTCATGCGGCTCAATACCTTTTCTCAGAGCAGCATTTTAGCTGCTTTCTTCTATGTCTGCTGCCGTCTCATTGTTGTCTCTTTCCCATCCCTGTAGTGTCTCTGCTCTTCTCTGAGATGCTTCCAAAGATTTCTTAGTCTGGTAGCTCCACCCACACTTCCTATCTGCCTTTGGCCAATCAGCATTATTAAACCAGTAGGCAAGACAATTATTTACAATGGAACAGAATACAATCGCCCTACAGGCAGGGACAAACACACACATAGATGAACGGACAGATGGACGGATGGGATGACATATTTTGGGAACAAATTTACATGTTACATGACACTTTTGCAGATACTTTAGACTCCTTAAATAGGTGGAAATCATGGTTCCAGGGTGCTCACTCTCTCAACTCTTATTCATTTGTACTATTTGTTAAGTACTATGCTGAGAATTGGAGGTGAGTAGTTTTTCTCTCCCTTGAAGGAGTCTACAAATTTGACAATGAGACTCTAGGATAGCATATCCTTTAAGCCGAGAGAGGGGAAAAGCTGAGTCCTGGGGAAGTTAGAAAGAAACTCCTCCAATCTCACTGCTCCAGTCTTGGCTCTAGAGAAGGGGTGTGCCTAGCACGATCTCTTAGGTTCCTGGATGGATTCAGTGTAAGATCTGTTGGAGGGCTGTAGCCTAATGCAAGTGCCTCACCAGTTCTTAAGAGGAACATAATAACATACACCTGAGATTGCTTCAAAGGTACCAGTGGCTTGCTGAATATCTTCCTCTGGAGGGTTGGTTGGGGGGTTGTTTTGCTTTAAATTCCTAAGATATAGTTTTGTGTTCATTTTCAACAACTCCATCTGGACCTAACTTTCTGACGTGCTTATCTTGTGCTTGTGCTTCTGCTCTGATACTCTAACAAAGAAATTCTGTTCCCTTAAGTACTGTGGGCTATAGTTCTCAGGCCTGTGCTGGGAGCATAATAGTGGAGCTCCTCAATATCTGACCACTAGTCAATGAACATAGACATAGCCAGTGAAGCCAGTGGACCCCGCTGGTCCACAGAGGAGGGATGCTGAAAGCCCTGCTCCTTCTCTATTCTGTTGATGTGCTTGCTGCTGAGGCAGACCATGGGAAGATTGACCTCTGAGAACCCAATCTTAGCAGACTTCAGAACCAAGTGTACTCAATTCTTGACATTTTCTTTTGATTCTCTGCAAGCTCTATATCCCATTCCCTGGAAGGGCTAACTTTTTGTCAGTGTAACAAGTACCTGAAAGACACAGCTTGAGGAAGGAAGGCTTGCTTTTGCCTCATGGTTTCAAAGACCATTGTACTAGGTTGGTTAGATAGTCTGCTTTGAACCTGCAGCACGTCAGTGTGTTCATTGTAGTATATTAGTTATTATGGTAGTGACTTGTTTAGAAGTAGTAAGAAGACAAACATTCAGGACAAGTCCAGGCTTTCTGAATATTCTTCTATGCCTTCCTACCAGTGTTTATTTCCTCCAACCAGGCCCTATCTTGGGATTCTTTCACTTCTCAGTGGTGTCAACAGATTATGAATCTATCATTGATAAAGGTAGGACCCCCAGATCCAATCACTTCCTGAAATCCTCACCTCTGAACAGAGTGCAGTTGGGGCAAAGTCATCTGAAGGTCTCTTCATATCTATACCAACTAGCTCTGGGTTCTACTCTTAGCCACTTGCAGCTTCAGTTCTATGAGAGGATGCTTAGAACAGAGCTGGGAGTATCTAGCGTCTATTATCAGTCATTTCCTTTCAGCCATGCTGTAGCTGAGGTGCGCTACTTCTTGGAGTGTTGACATCCCAGCCTTTGACACAGCAGAGCTCCCACACAGTGGAGTAGCACCTGGAACGTCATAGTAGCTTACACACTTACTTGACTTTTTTTTACCCCAACCCTAGCAACATTTCCAGTTTCTTGTCTTTAAAACTAGAAGAATCACAATATCCCAAGCAGAATAGATGAGCAGAAAAAAAAATGGGGCTCAGTGGAAAGGAAGATGAATTTAGTATTATCCAGGTATGACCAACATGCCTATCTGAGAAATTTCTCTCAAACTATTAGAGGCACACATTTGAAATAGAAGATAAAATACTATAGAGCTTGTTCTGCTTTTAAATCCCTACAACCTCTTCTGTTTTAGATAGACATTTTGATATGAAGACCATCTTATCCATAGCATCTAGTTCCCTCAATAATTCCCAACTAGAACACCCAAAACTCTGGCCAGCTAGCATGAATAAAACACCATGCAGTTCTTACCCTGGGACACTAAACTACAGAGGTCATTCAGCATAGTTAACAATGCTTGAGCACTAATTCAACCATTAATGGGATAAGCAGTATTATTTCTGGAGCAGGGTAGTGACTCACAGACATATAGTCATGTGTAGGCTGGTTGTGAGCCTCTTTGCCATGCTAATAAAAGCCTTCAAGCATTGACTTAAATCATACTCCAGATCTTCCTAGAAGAATTAAGAAGATGCTTCCCATGACAAGCTCATGGGTATTAAGCATTCCTATAACTCTATGCAACATAATGATTTAAAAATAACCCCCATTCCCCACAGGCCTGGAGGAGTTAATTCTTCTTTAGAAAAATAGAGGTTTTTTTTCCTCTCTTCAAAGAAAGAACATGCTCATCTTATTGCCAAATAACTTATTCATATAAAGTACTTATGTATTAGTAATTTATGGCTTACAAATATTGTCTCTGGTGCTCTTTTCTTACTTGTATCAATATGTAGATTGTCTTTATTAGATCAAATTCATGAGCCATATCTGCTAATCCTAAAGTTAAGAGAGAGTGGCAGAAACAGAGAGAAAGAGAAAGATTTTTTACATTAATCCATCTAGCCAATGTTACTTTCTTTCCATCACAGATGTCCTTTTCTTACATGACTGCAACCATTTGGCATAAACACACTCCTTAATCAATTCAGAATCGCCAACTAGTTTGTAAAGTGTCCTGAATGATTTCTTCATTTCAAAACACAGGTGAAACATCTTGTCCAAGAGTGCATACAACTAACATGCAACACGGTAGGCTTTATTTTCTCACCAAGCATTTGGAGAAACCATTCTATCCATAGCCAATAAAATCTCATCCCATTGCCAAGGATTATCTTTCCAGTGATGACCAAGTGCATGTGTTTTTCAATCATACTGAGACTTGAGAGGCTTTCTCCAGAGTGAACAACTCCTTGCTAGGATATTCAGAGCACAGTGTGTTCCAACCATGCAGCACCTGTTACTCACTTGCTTAAATGTCTCATGAAGAGGACAGAGAAAAAAATAGTTTCTCTCTGTCTCTGGGAGCATACATAAATTTAGCATGCAGTTCTTTTTTGGCCTCTTCCAACTTTGAATTACCTTAAGAAAGGCCATAGGATATAATATCTTGAAGATACTTTTTACATTCCATTTTTTTCCTTAAAATGACTGAGAACAGGTGGTGCCCCAGAAAAGAAATAAGAAAGACTGGGGGGGAAATGAAATGAAAAATACAATAGAAGTTGATATTTTAAATTCAGGCATAGAACTGGGATGAAAAAGTGTCAATCAAACTTATTACTAATGTTTGCCTTCCTAAGTATTTGGTGATCTAATTTTGCTAATTCCAGAACATAAGGGGCACCTTTTGAATATTGAAAATACACTGTGTATGTGAAGATGCTGTTGACCAACTCTCCTTATAAAGTTGACTGATTTTACATCATTCTTCTTGCATTTTAAGCTGACCATCATCTAAATATTTTCACCATGCAAATAATCTTTGTCTCATTATCATCATGTTAAAATCATATTTTTTATATAACTTCCTTGAGTGTCTTGTTATATATAATTATGGATATTGCTGATAACCTGGGACTATCAGAGTCAAGTAAAAACAAGGTTGTCACTGCATTGATGTATTGATTTAAATAGAACCATGATTTTTTTTCCTAATATTCAAATTTCTAATTCTTCTCTCTTTCTCTCTCTCTCTCTCTGTTCTCTCTCCTTCTGTGTGTTTGGCAGGGAGGTCATGTGAATATAGGCCCATATGTGCCATAGAGTGAATGGAAAGGTCAGGTTAGAGGATATCCTTGAGGGTAAGTTCTCATTTTCTGCCTTATCTATTGTTTTCCATTTTGTCTAGCAGGCTAGCTGACCCACAACTTCCTGGGCTCTCTACTGTCTTTATCTGCCATCTCTCCAGAGAAACAGTGAGATTACAGATGTCATTTCAACTCCCATCTTTCCATGAACTCTAACGCAGATCCTCTTGTTTATTGGACAATATTTTTTAACCAAATGAGTCATCTTCCTGACTCCGTGGAACCATGTTCTAACTGGCTGGATTTATGACAAAGTGTACATAGATATGCACTTCAAAAGTCCTTGAGCATGTCTTTTGCATACACACGAGTGTACAAACCCACACAGACACATAGACTTCCCTACCAACACACACAGATAAGCTGTATTGTTAAACACTTGTACCTTTTCAGCATTTCCTGACAACCTTGAAGAAATAGCTGTCTACATACTTTGCACTACTGACTTTTATACAACTGTTTATTAACATCTGTTTTGTGAATACTTTTTAAGGCTTCTGGGGCTGATCTAAGAACTATAGACATACTCATCAGAAGAGAATTCAGTGTCAGCTGTCAGTATCAAGCAAGAGTTATATATCTAAAATTTCTACAGATACAACTTTCCATTCTTCAACTCAAAGTGTGCTCAAAATATTTATTTTTAAATATAAGTGTAAACTTCTAACTTGCATTTATAGTTCTAGCTCACTCTGATGACACTAGTGATTGACCATGAAAGAATACCTTGGCTTTTTTCTACCTTGTCCCTGCTAATCTGTCCTACCACAAGAGGAGGTATAAAATTCAGGAAAGTATCTACTACATACAGAAATACAGCAGACACAAAATTTACTTTGCCAGGAAGAATTACAGTTCTTCCTGGGAATGAGAGAATGTACAGTGATTAAAACTGTCTATTCCTGATGGTGGTGGTAATGGTGATGAATATTGCCATGATAACAATTACCAATAGTCTCCATGAATAATAGAAGACATAATTTTATAGTATCTTGCCATGAGTGTCCATTAGGAAATATAGCCTAGCTTCCTAAGTGGGGGTTCCATTGATCAAAGAAGAACCTATTCATAGGGGAATAGTGATCTCTCAGGCATAGTTGGCTAGAATAATGTGATAACATCATGCACTAAGAGCATTGGCTTCTACTGCTTTGACTTCACCCTCACTAGCAGTGTTTAGATTTTTAAGCTATTTTTTTCTAGGGAACAACTAGAAACTGACTATTTCTGTGTACTGATTAAAAATATATTGTTTAAAAATTATTTTATACAAACACATACATATATACACACATATGCATACATATAAATATGAGATAGGCTATCATTTTGTAGCCCCCTGTTGTAGAACTTTCTATGTAGACAAGCAAGAGTAGTCCTGAAATCAGAGATCTACTTGCCTTTGCCTCCCAAGTGTTATGTGTGGTGATATAATGTTTATTTAATAAAATCAGCCTGGAATATCAGAGAAAAGAATCACCCACACTCAAGCCATTAAGGTCAGAGAGTTTTGACCCATACCTTTAATCCTATCACTCAGGAGCCAGAGATCTTTCTGTATTTCTGTGAACTCAAGCCCTAGTAACCAAATAGTAGTAGCTCATACTTTTAATCCTAACTGTAGGATTATGATGTAGAGCTTAACCTGGAAGTGAAATAACTGAGTAGGGAAGATACTTAAGAAAGGAGGCAGAGATTCTGGCATTCTGTAGAAGCAACCAGCCCAGCAGTGGGGCACGTGCCATTAGCCCCAGCACTTAGGAGGCAGAGGCCTAAGAATCTCTGTGAGTTTGAGGCCAGCCTGCTTTACAAATCAAGTCCAGGACATCTAGGACTGTTACACAGAAAATCTATCATGAAAACAAACAAACAAAAAAACCCAAAAGGCTGGAAAGATGGCTCTATCCTTTGATATTCCAGACTGATTTTATTAACAATATAGTTGGGTTTGAAGGTATGCAATATTACTTCTATTTTTAAAAAATACTTTTGACTGAGGAGAAAGGTCTACACTCAACATGGGTCAAACCATTCTATAGGCTAGGGACATGGACAAAATAAAAGGAAAAAAGAGAAAGCAGGAAGAACACTAGTATTCATCTTTCTGCTTCCTGATTTGGATAGACACATAAAGATATGGGGAGAGATGGCTCAGCTGCTAAGAGCATTTACTGTTCTTCCAGAAAATCCACATTTGATTCCTAACAGCTACATCAGGCATTTCATAGCTCCTTGTAACTCTAGCTCCCGGGGATATAATGCCCTCTTTTGGCATCCACTGGTATGAACATATATGTGGTATACATACACAGACACATGTACATTCACATGAATAAAAATAAAGTTGCATCTTTTAAAATATACACATATTAAGTTATGCTCCAGATTTCCACTCAACATGAGCTCATCTGCACCATACCTTCCTTAATGAAATTTTAAATGCAAATAAATGACTCTACCCTTAAATTTCTGCTTTTCACATCCCTGGTTACAGAAATTAGTAAAGTAACAATGTAAGAACCTATCCTTTAAAATTATATCACCCAACTTACTGTTTGTAAGTTGATGGAATTAACACCTTTCTATAGTTCCTCTTCATGTCCAAACACTCTGAGATCTAGCAAAACCAAATATAGCTTTATTTAGATGGCATCTATAATGCAAAGCCATTGTGTTTAGAGACCTACATCAACAGAGATATAATAGATAACTGAGAGATGAGAAGGACATCTCCCAGGTTGACCTATCACTGTATTTGTCCTAGAAGAATATCAAAAGGGCTCAAGAATTAGAAATACAGAAAGCAATTTTTTGAGATGTTAAGAGAATATTTTAAAAATCATCATAGGAAAAATTTGCCTCCATCTCTGGCCCCTAGCCACTCAAAGCACCTTCAAAAGCCTCTCTCCTATCATGCCTCAGGCACTAAGTACTAGGGAAAAACTAGAATTAACCTAAAGCTATTTCCTGAACCATGTACCATCATTACATGACAGCTGATAGCCAACCCAACACATTCTAGATATTCTAAGAGGCCTTGAACACCATGGGAGAAAACTCTAGCAGAGGTACAGACATCTGAAACTTTCACAACACAAATGTCACCTGGCCAGTTAGACATGTTAATCAAAAGAAGCTTATCAGTGAGAGGTGTACCTGTCCTCGTTAGCTTTTTTCTTGCTGTAAGAAACACCATAACCAAAAGCACTTTAGGGAAGCAAGGGTTTCTTTCATCTTATACCTCCAGTTCCCAACCCATTATTGAAATAGAGAGGAACTCAAGGAGCAGAAGCAGGAATTATGGGGGAAAGCTGCTTACTGGCCTCCTCCACTGCTCCTACTCAGTTGTAATTATACACCAGAGGCCCACAAGCGTGGGAATGATACCATCTAGTTCTTTGGGCCCTCCTACATCAAGGAGAAGACAAATGCCCAAAGGCCAACCTGATGGAAGCAATTACTCAGGTGAGATTCCATCCTACTAGGAATGTCATATTGGAGACTAAGGTTAGTAATCACAAGAGCTAACACTTATAAACCTTTTCTCCTTACTTATTAAATAAACCCTGATATTAATTAGGAAAACAAGCCCCACAAAGAAAGATCAAAGAAAAATTTTTAAATTACAGTAAGAAAAGAGCCATAATACATCCAGGGAGCAGAAAAATGCTGTAATTAGTATCTGTAGAGAGCTAAGAGAGTACTGAATCCCTGAGACAAAACAAAATGCATAAAAAATTCATAACTTGAAATTAGGACTGGTAATACCTCCAGCAGTCTTTTCTTAAAGTATTATTCAGGTTTTGGTATCTATACTTGCATATGAAAGTTAAGATTTTTTTTCAACGTCTGTGGAGAATTGCATTAGAATTTTTAAAAGGGGTAGCACCGAACCTGTAGACTGATTTAATACAATTGTAATTTTCCCAATACCAATCCAGGTGCATGGAAGATCTCACCATCTTCTGTCTATCTCAGTTGAGGCAGAATATAACTTTGACAAAGTCTAACATCTCTTCACGATAAAAAAACAAAACAAACAAAAACCTGGAGGTATTGGGGATAGAAGGATCACATCTTGATATAATAAAGGATGTATATGAGAAACCTGTAGCCACCATCATGTGAAGTGATTAAAAACTCAAAGTATTCCCACTAAGGCCAAAAGCAACACAAAGGAGTCGACCCTCACCTATTCAATATAGTACTTGAAGTCTTACCAATGGTAGCAAGGCTAGAGTAGGAAAAAAAAGAGATATAAAAAGAAAAAGAAGAAATTGAAGTAACCCTGTTAGCAGTTAATGAGTTTACATATGTGAGACTCCAAAGAATATACCAGAAGACTCCTACAACTAATAAGTATGTGAATTATAACATCTAATCTTTGATTTGAGTTTGATTTGTTTAACTTGGAACACCTGGAGGAATCATGAAACTCTAAAGAAGCTATTAGCAGGGGGTAGGACCCTAAGAGAGGACAGTAATGGAGCATAGATGATATCAAAGGAGAAGGAGAAATAATGAAGGGAGGCTCAGAAAAGGAGAGGAAAGAGAAGTGAGGGAAGGAGAAAGAATTCCTGGCCCTAAGTGTGTTGGCAAAGGCCATAGCGAGACCTATTGTCTTATAAACTTCATATTCAAACTTTAAATAAAGTTGCCCTATGCACAGGTTGCCAAATAAAGCCCACTATCTAGTCTAAGATACCTCTTATCAAGTTGTTGGTTGGGGGTATTCCATAAATCCCCAAAGCAAGGGTAA
Organism: Sigmodon hispidus; assembly: GCA_004025045.1. Classification (NCBI taxonomy): domain Eukaryota; kingdom Metazoa; phylum Chordata; class Mammalia; order Rodentia; family Cricetidae; genus Sigmodon; species Sigmodon hispidus. The sequence continues at coordinate 26,840 of PVIH01008874.1, read as the reverse complement.
ACAATTGCCATTGCTGTTGGCTGCCACCTAGAACATAATTGGAAGTTTCTATTGGTGAAGATGTCACATATTTTGTTCATAGGACTCAGAGAACAGAGGACTAGGATAAAAACTCCAAGCTGACTGTCTCACACAGTATTGGAGGATGCTATGGAGGCTACTGGGTAAACAACAACTTAAACAGTCCTATCCAGCTATGAATCCTGAAAGCCACAGGAATATTCAGTGGGTCAACATATGCCCAAGTGTATAACAGTGACATGATAATGATATGGGTAGCCAATCACTTTCTGATTGGATTTAAGGACCATTTTACAGGAGGTGGCCCATAACTGATACGGTTAATCTGCCAAAGAACCCATGTCTGGGAAGACCATAAGCTTTGAAGATGAACCTAGTACTATTGTTTTTCCAAATAGACATAATATCAATCTACTTTCTAAATGTATATGTTTATGCCTATAGGTCAATGTGAGTCTCAGTCATCATTAAAGAAAGATCTTTGTATGGTGAATAGAGGTTAATACAGAGACTCAAATTATTAATCAAAATGCAGAGAACAAGTATTGGTAAACTCTCAATCCCAGATGGGACATTTCTATTATAATCTTTCTCCCCAAGACTTGGGGAGTACTGTAAAAAATGTGAGGCAGAAAGGTTATAAGAGCCAGATGTCAAGGGGACTAGAGCAAAATATTATCACCTGGACATTATAGGAACATTGAACTCTTGAACTTAATACAGCTATGGTTGTCTTTCCAAGACTGTCCAAAGGTCAAGCCACTCAACATTCCAGCATGGATAGCAAGAAGCATGTGAGCCCTTACCCCTAGCTGACCTATTGATAGTTGAAATCTACTAGGAAATGGAGAGGTCATTTTCTTTAGTGATGTAACCTCTGGCAGGGTGACTTGCTACAGTGGATGGTCCCACACCTATGCATATCTGAGTAGCACTAATTGAATTCAGCAGGTATTGCAATTAGTGTTTGTTGCTGTGATAAAATATTCTGACAAAAACAACTGTAGCGAGGTATTTCTCAGCCCCACCCAGTCTTGTCTGGTTCTGCAGTAGCCTTTTTTTTTATATATAATAATTACTCGGAGACTTCATATTAATTACAAATTATTTGTTCTCTGGCACAGGCTTATTACAAACAACCTCATTCATCTTAAATTAATATATTTCCATTAATCTTTGTATTACCATATGTCTTGTAGCTTTACCTGTGTTTCATTACATATTATTTCCAATCAACTCTCAGCATCTGCCCCAACTCCATCTTTCTTTTCCCTGTACCTCTGTTGGATCTCCCACCTTGCTTATATCCAGTCTTACCATAGGCCAAAGCAGCTTCTTTATTAAGCAATGGTAGCAATACATAATCACAAAACACAAAAAGACCATCCCACAGCATGTCCCTTTTTCTGTCTAATGAAAAGGAATGTTTTACCTTTAACATAGTAAAATTATATGTAACAGGACAGTTATCAAGCAAGAATTATAGTTACAGTGTCTATCTGTATTTGACAAAATTAAAGGACATATTCTATCATCTATCCTATTTTGTGAGTCTAAAGTTTTATATATAATTTACCTTACCTTTTATTATAACTAAGGAAAACTACAATTGTAATTATCTAGTCTTCCACTCAATCAAAGACCCCAGAAAGATATAATAATATCTGACTAAACAGGAAGTACATTGTAAGCAACTTCCAATATTCTAGAAATGACAGAGACATCTGGCTGCCTGAACAGTCACCTAAAGATTCTCTGTAACTGTAACATTTGGGACTCTATCTTCAGGCTAGTGTCTCTGGCTTATTTTTCAGTGAAGCAGAAAATTTGAAGGACTGTTTTGTCTAGTTTGGCAAAGTTTATCACTGGCTTTTCTCTGTGTCCTGCAAAATGTTTGCAGTTTTTTCTGTGAAGCAGGAACCTGAAGGACCACCTCACCTTTTTTTGGCAAAGTTCAGTGGTCATTTTTTTTAGTCCAGCATGTCCAGTTTGTACAGCATACTGTCAAGCAGTTGAGGCAAGCACAGTTTATTGCCCAAATGACTTGCTTTTTACATATTGCAAACAAACTTCATAATTAATTTCATAGTTACAAGTAATGTTTTAGAAATTTGGGTGTAGCTTTCCATACTACTTTGTGATGAATGGGGGTGCTGGCAATTTTATGGAGATCCTGAGAAAATTTCAAATTATAGTCAGCTCTTGACTGTAGTAGTATATGAGGCTGCATTGTCTCAGGCAGTTGTTTTGAAGCTGTTCTGGACGTTGAATCAACTAGGCCATTGATCCAAGTAGAGAGCTCTCAGGAGGTTGTCCTTGATGTAACATTATTAATCTGGAAGCAATCCATGGGTTCTCATTCTCTGTGGAAACAAAACCAGAGCGTCTTTTCCAAAGCAACACATCTTTAGACCCAAAATTTGAAGTCAAGGTATCTTTAAAATATATATGTTGTTTTAACTTAGCAGCCCTCACAATCAAATGTCTCTATGCAGTTAAAAATCCCAAAGACAACGTAATATACAGTACCAAGACTCTGTGTATTTCCCATCTTTACTTGGCTTATATTTATTACTTTATTTCCTTTTTTAAGAACTTTTTCTACTTTTTTTGTCTTCCAAGTCTACATATATTTTTAAACACAATGTAGCCTGGCAACATCAGAAAGCTGACTGTTCACATTTTTATCTGAGGGAGGGAGAGGAGAGAGAGAGAGGGAGAGAGAGAGAGAGAGAGAGAGAGAGAGAGAGAGAGAGAGAGAGAGAATAGAGTGTGGTATACTTCCCTCACCAAATCCACATCCTAAAACTTTCCTCAAATACTGCCATCTACTGAGAAACAAGTTTTCAAATAGGTGAGCCTAATGGGATATTTCTCATTCAAATTACACTTTAATAAAAAGAAAAACAGAAAGAAAAGAAAGTTAAATTGTTAAGGGAAATTAAAGGAGAGATTCCTAGAGGAGCTAGAGATGGGGGTAATATAAAATCATAGAGAAATAAATTAATAATAAAGAATAAAAATACAGCAAAATATTTGGAAACTCAAAAATATAAAGCTATAACTAATGAGAAACTAAAAAAAGAAAACAGCTCAAGACAAAGTCCTCTTTTTAACTTACAGGAATTTTGTAAAGGAAACATAGAATTCTGCAAGGAATAAAAATTTGTCTTACTTCTAATAATAACATAGAAAGCTTGAGGCCCAGCACAGCGCACTTCAGATGCTTCATGTAAATAACATCTTTCCATGACACTTGTACAAATAGTCTCCAACCACACCATCACTAAATAATAATGATAGCAAGGCATTTGAGAAAAACTATCTCAATAGGTAGTTGTTTGTCCTCTATCTAGAGATAACGGTATGCTCTATCCCCTTAAAAGGTAAACTCAGAAAAGATATGTCACATCAGAAAGCAGTCAAAAATGAGAATGAGAACAGACAAAAGAAATTCTAGGTATCCAGAATCACAGCTGGGCAGAAGACTCCAGGATGGAAGTTCACAGAGGAAATGAAAGTGAATAGAAAGATAGATTATCAGGTACAGTTGTTGATTGCTCAGAAATGTGAAGGAAGTCTTAACTCATGAAAGTATTAAACACTATTACATTAGCAATAGCTTCCATATAAACTAAGAGAAGTAAAAATTGTCTCGTTATAATTACCAAATATAGAAGAAGCACTGTGAGTAAGAATTTCAATTAAATCTGGTTTGCTCTTTGATATAGAATGAAACAGCATCTATATTAGTCATTACAATAAAAATGTCAACTACAGATATATTTTTGCAAACATATAACATTAAAATTATAAAATTTTAGGTCAACAAAAACTAACAAAACATAATTTTTTTAAGCATTCAAAATCTAGAATTGGAATCTAAACTAGCAAGGATGCAGCCTATTAGGGCAGACCTAGAACCAGCCCGTCAGTTCTTCCTTCACTTCCTGAGTTGTAAGGTAGTCACAGTATCATTGAGAAGAGGCGAGAATGTCACAGAAAATGCCTTTACCCTTCTGCAGTTTAGACTTTGTCTACATCTAGTCAGATAAAGAACATTGGTTCTATTTTAAGGAAGTAGGAAGAGAAAAAGATAAAGCTTCATGTAAGTGAGTTACGAGTTGATGCCACAAACGAGATTGCATGTGGAATACTTTTAAGACACGGACAACCATTTAAAGCTGGACACACACTAAAATAAAAGCAAAAAAACATAGAAAAATTCTTTTATTTATTTATTTATTTACTTACTTACTTACTTATTTATTTTAAGCTAAGTCCATAGTAACTGTTATGGAAAAGAAAAAAAAAAATTCAAGCTGCTATTTCTAAAACTGCTCCTAGGATTCCTAATCAATCCTATTCAGCTAAACATGGTGGACAACTCCACCCTGATGTGACTGGGAGAAGAGATCAGTGTACTAATACAGCAACATATTGTAAGAGTTAAATTAGAAAATTTGAAGAAAAATGGATAGATATGGAAAGAATTTCTCTGAGATGATCCAGATATAGAAGGACAAAAGTTACATTTTCTCATATGCAGAGTCTTTTGGTGTTTTTATGGGTGTAACTGAAGGGATATGAGAGTGAGTAAACACTAGGTACTAGATAGGAGACCATGGATAGGGAATAGAGATGATATGGAAGCCAGAGGGATGGTGAAAATATACATGTGAGGCGAAAGTGAAGAAGAGGCTACTGTGCAGAAGGCAAAATGGATGGATGGAGGGGCAGAAAGAAAAAAACAACAAAAACAAGTGTCTGAGAAATGACAAAAATCTAACATTCAGGATATTGATAAAAGATATATTTAAATTAGCTAGTTTTGAGCCAAATTTACATTGAGTGTCATGTTCTTCTAAGCAGGATGTATTTAAAAGCATTGTGTACACACACAAACAGCAGCATTACCTACCAGAGTCCCCCTACGCTAGATCTCTATGACTATTTCTGCAGAAATCATGAGCTTCAGTCAAGTATATTATTTACATTATCATCCATCTGTGTAGAACACAAAGTGAGGGTCTAGCAAGACCAACCACCCCCAAGCTTCAACAGTTGACTGCTACAGTGTGTTTATCACTGTCTTCACCAAGAGATACTTGGTGACCAGGGCTAAATTTCTTTACCCAGCTCACAGTCAATGAGGGAAAATTTATATGACAAACAAGTCCTCCAAACCTTGAGACCAATGTAAAAAACATACACACAGAGCACAGTGTTAATGAGCTCACCAACCCAGAAATATCACACACTCAGTAATCCTTTGGAAGGTTCCCTGACATTGGCCAGAGAATTTTTTTTTTCTTTTTTTACCTAGAAATAACTTGACAAATGTTTGTTTTGTCCCCACGGTCCAACATAGAAAGCATTTCTTGGCCTATCTGCCTAACTTCCTCCTGCAAGAATTTGTACTACAGGCCTTTAATGTGCGTTCCCTTCAACCTTATTTTTGTTTCGTTCTTTACCTAGAGAGCAACCTCCGGACTCTTGAGTCAACTCACATGTGATTTGATTCTTGCAAAATCTTTGTGGAACTGAACTTGTCTAGTGACCTAGAATTGTGTTTCCTCATGGCTATGTTCTCACTGGCAGCAGAGTAGTGTTCTTACCATCAAGAAGGTGCTTCTTCCAATGACTCTTCAAAAATTCACCACTCTGGTGTTTGGACCCTTCCAGCATGCAGTGTCGCATGACTCCATTTTTATTGAACTTTAGTCCCTAAGGGACTTGAACACATTTGCAAATCCGTTTTACTAACAAAATAATCACATTTTAGTCTTGTAAGTTCTATAACATCGATGTTAGATATAATTAAAAGTAAAAACATCTAAAACACAAGGCTTGGGCATTATTAATTTTACAGTTTTACACTGTAAGCTACTACATCGCTGATTTTATAAGACATAAAGTGATGATGAAACTGTAGCAAAATCATTTTGTGCACAAATAAGGTTAAATGAAAAGGCATTGCATTTGGACATTGAGAGTTTTAGAAACTACATATAGGAACACAGGCCACCGTGGATGTTCAGGCTGTGGCTGAATGCTGCTTCCAGACACTTCAACTGCTGAGGGGTTTCCTAACTCCAAATTCTTCCCTATGGCCTCTCAACAGAAGTGCTCATTGTCTCATTTCAGGTTTCCCTGCAGTGTCTTTGCCACAAAGTACAATCTTTTTTTGTCTGGGGTTCTTTTCAAAATACAAGCCATTCTGCACTTTTCTTTTTACGAGTTGTATCCCGGGGTCTCCAAGGTTATCTCTTGCTGGGCTGAAGGTCTGTTCAGGGGCTCTCTACTTAAGATTCTTTCCCTACTTGTTTTCCTACTCATTATTTCCCACACCCTATCTACTTGACAAAAATAAAATCAGCAATATTAATTTGTGTGCTCTTGGAGCACAGTTCTTTAACATCTTGCAGTATCTATGCATGTGATACATTTGTTCAAAAGATAAATGATTCCTTTCTGTTTGCTTCCATAAGTGATATTCAATATATGTGGATCTTTATGAAATGTTTTGACTATCAGCGGACACGCACTTCTGTATAGAACTGGAGAGAGAGAAATGGAACCAGCTTTGGAAACGTTTTACATGAAAGTATTTTGAACAAAGGTATGTTGAGCTGATATGACATCACAGGAAAGTATTCAAGGTTCTTTAAGGAAGTAAAGAAGAAAGACAAAAATGAAAAAGAATGGCATACCATTGAGGAGTGATTCATTAGGAGAATATCTGTTCTAAAAGTAAAAGAGAAGGCTGATTGAATAGAAAAATGCTATCACCATAAGCTGAGGGTTGTGTGTGTCTTTTATGCTAGCACTTGGGTGGTGGAGACAGACTCATAGGCTACATAAAACCCTGTCTCAAGAATCAAAATAAAACAAGGAGAATACAGTCAATACAGTCTGCTAATTTATGATATCACAGATACAAAGCAATTGACAGTAAAGTAGAAAGAAATGGGAGGTTCTAATGCCCACACCATTTATCTACCTAAAATAAAACAGAGAATGTTTCCTCTACTCAAATTTTTCTATTCAATAAATTATCCTAAGATGTAAAAGTTAGACTCAGTATATTTACCAGGTAAATACAATTAATTTTTATTTCCCAAATCATCTTTTCAGCTTATTTCACCATGACTACCAATAAGTAAACTAGCCAAGCAGCACAAACAGAATCTGTAGATATTCCAAAGCTTGAGTGTGTGTTATTTGGGGGCATCACACTTGGCTGGAGGGGCAGGTTGGGTAGTAAAATTTAAAGGTGAGTAGTGGTCTTCTCAAAGGATATGGTGGACTTAAGTTTTATAAGTCTCTCCTAATTATGGGATAGGGACAATCTGGCAAGGCTAAGGAAGAGCAAAAGAGAGCAGTCTAGTCTGTTGCTCCTTAGAGGGACAGCTGATCATCAGGAGGTCACTGCTCCTAGCTGCTCTGTCAGGACTGAGTTGGACACTCCTGTCTTGATGGGGGACATTAACAGATTTTCCCCTTACCCTTAGTGTTACCCTGAGCTCTTGGGTGCTCAGTGCAATGGGCCTGTCACTCCTCACTCAAATGGTGACCAAGGCATCGTTTTACTCTTTTCTGATTTGGGCATGCATTTTTCCACTGTCCCTTCTACTTACAATAAATACTATGATCCTTTTCTAGCCTCTTCCTCTCTCAGTCTATGGCTTTCCTGACTGGGGTCTTTTTTATTAGTCTCCCTGAGCATGGGCACCACTGCTCGGGTCACCCCTTCCTTCTGCTTTTCTTCTACAGAGTCTGCAATTGCAAACCTTTTGAACAATCTCCAATAATTGGGATCTATTCATGCTCTCAAGCCATTCTAACTTCTGATGGTGTGTTCTTATATCTGGGACCACGTGCATAACAAAAGCAATTTGGTTATTTGGCAGTATTCTGGTGCATATGGGTCTATTGAATAAACAGCAAAGAAGCCTCCCAGAGTTGCTCCTGGAACCCAGAAGAATATTTGCAGGAATTTTGTATAACCATGCTCACCAGAGACAGAATAATGGGTTTTCCAGCACTTCAATCTTCCGAGGGGGCCCTGGAAAATCGTTCAGAGAATTCTTACCTTGGTCTATGTCGTAGTCCTAGTCAGGCTGGGCAGGGGGAACACTAGGTTGTATTCTATTCACCAAGCCATTCTCCACTAGGCCAAGGATGGCTTTCCTGCTCTCAGACCTCATCCTGTCCCACTCCTAGGCATAAAAAAGGGCAAAGAGTTGCTGGTAGTCATTCCAAATTGACTGGTACATGTAAATATATATTCTTGGGGACTAATGAAAGCCTGGGGTTTTTGAGAGAATGATGGATACTGGGTTTGTCAAGTATACAGATCATTGCCTGAAAGGAAGGCATGAACCATGAAAATGGTAGAGGGAGAAAGTTTAGGTCTTAGGCCTAATGAGGGGACTTTCTCTAGGGAAATTTCTTCTATAGCTCTCATTGCCAGAGCTGGCCAGTGTGTGTGGAAGGAAAAGAGAACTCCTTTCCTCTCTTCAGCTGTGGCTGGGGGAGCTATTTCTCTCTCCCTGGACATGACCAGGGGCCTGGGTGAAGCTTATGGAGAGGGAATGTCAACTCCTACCATGAGGCTGAGATAACAGGTGGAGGTTTGGGTTTCACTGGGTGACATGGTCAAACCATGAGTATTCAGCTCCCTAACAAGAGGGCATAAGTCTTAAGCCTGGAGTTTGGGTCTTGTATCAGAGAAAGCCATTTGGCATAGGGAAAGTGGTTGGGAGGTTAAGGTCTCCAATTACCAATTCCAGAAGAGCTAAGCTGTCGGGGTTGGGGTAGGGGATCCAAAGATCTATCTGACACAAAAGAGACCCAATAGATTTCGCAGTCTGGAGTTTTCTGCGTGAGAAGTGAATATCATATCTATCCTTCTCTGCAAAAATCCACCTTGAATTATTGTAGTATGCATTTCAATGGTGTCTACGAACAGCTCATTACCCCTTCCCATTTTATGTCTTTTCCCTCAACCAACAGAACTGAACTGACAGAAACACATAGTTAAATACACAGACAAGCAACAACAAAGACAGCCAGAGCTGTCTGCCACATAGATTTAAATCAGGGATAGAGTAACATCTCACATGAATCCCCAAAACCAGAAACTGCATCCACTTTCCTAAGTATCCTATGCAAAAGGCTCCATAAATACACTTAAATCTAGAGGTAATAAATTCAGACAGTCCTGTACTTTTCTGTTTTAAGGTGAAGGTGGTAGGACAAGAAGCAGCGGCCCTGGGATGTCTCAGGGTGCTTAACTCTTAGAAATTGTCCATTTCCCAAGCTATCATTCCCCCTCCCCCCGAAAGAATCCAAGATCTCTGGTGTCTCCAAATCTTAGTCTCTGAGGATCTTGCTAGTACCTTCAGAATGTTACAAGGAATGCCCACCAAAGACCACCACGTTGACACTTTTAAAGCCAGAAAAAGTCTTTATTGCCAACTGGCAGTTGTACGGGGAACTTGCGTCAAATCATGCAGCCCCAGGTCATATAGCCCTTTGTCTTCTATGAACAAACCCAAATACTGGTTGTCATACTCCTGTTAGCAAGAAGCAGAACTACAGAAGCCAAAAAAGCAATGTTAGTACATTTAAGGACCTTCCTGAAACTATGGACTAGGTCTTTGATGGATTAGGTTGTTGTTCACATTTTGGCACATGTTGGGCCTAAATACTGGGTCTTCACATCAAAATGGTACATCTAACGTGATATTGCTGGTGTTAAGCCTTGCAGGCCTGTTATAGCTTATCATTTTTATTAGAAGAATTGGCACACTGTGTAAGTCTACAATAGAGTATCAATCAGAAATTCTAAATAAGATAACAAGTACTTTTTTTCTTTACAACCTGATAAAAATCAGGCAGTTCTGGAAACCCACGTTCCTCCAGCTAGTTGGAAAACCTCAGTTCCCAAAGTATGGATGTATCCTTGAATCCAGCTGATGGTGTAACTTCATGGTCTCAGGAACTACTTTAACTGCTGCTGCCTAACTGACTCCCATACAGAAAATCTTATTCTACATGGGAAATTTACATGTGATAAAGCTACCCAGATATCATTCATTGTTTCAGCAATGGTATTCAATCAGCTTTCTGTAAAGGCAATTTCAAGGTGCCATTCTTGGAGTATGGAATATATTTTTCATCTTATTCTAGGGTTCCTTTCTAATAAAAATGAAGTGTTAAGAAAATTAAGGCTCTATGGGACAATTCTTAGTCAATAGCAGAAAAGCCATTGTCTGTTTCTCATATTTTGAGCAAGTGATAATTATATGTGCACCAAAAATCTCTGGTTGTTCCATAGGATAAATGACAAAATAGATCTTTATTCTAACTCATTGTTCTTCTTTTACCATAGGTTTTGGCCTGTTCTTTAATCTGCCCTTACAAAAGTACATTTCTCACTAAATTACTCAAATACCATATCTGGGCTTTTGGCTTTAGAAAATTTCAAGCAGAGATGCTAAAAGACCTTCTTCTGCTTACACTACAAGAAGTCATCTTGAGAGGGAACAAACCATGCTGCCAGGTACCCACATGCTTCTGTGAACACTAACAGAATAGGATGTGTCTGAAACTTCTTGCCAACTCTTGCTTTGTACCTATCTTAAGAAAAACCCATGCAGTGTCAATTGTGTGAGTTTCCAGCTTTCTTCATGGTGGGTCACAATAAAAATTTCAATATGTCAGCACCCACTTGGCAGCCCACAACTGTCTGTAACTCTGATCTAAGGGATCTGACACCTTTATACCAATGCACATAAAATAAAGTTAAACAAATTATCTTTTACAAATTCAATTTATGTTGCCTTTTGCAGGATTTGTTACTGCTAAAACTATCTAAATCTCCAGCAAAATGTATATAAGCTAAGATTTAAAGGGGAGTGCATACAAATATGAAGACACCAGCACACCTCTCTGTCAGTCAATTGGTTTGAAAAGGACTTTTAATTCCAACAGTTTATAAGTACAACCAGTCTAATCACTTCAGGTGGCTGCTTCATCATTAAAGCCTCAGATGCCTATAAACGGTATAACATTATCTTAAGTGTCTGACAGCGTTCACATATATCACACACTTAGCAAATGAGATAATATATAAAGCACAAAATGCAACTTGAAGCCTGTGATAAGCTTTGGTGACATTTTGGTTTCCTTCCTCATGTAAGCACAGCAGTTCATGTTTCCTTTCTCCAGCTCCATAGGGGGCAGGGGGAAACCAGAGCTTTCTAAATATGACAAATGTTTAGGAGTTTGCAATTCACTTCTGGCGGGGCTGTTAATGTCAGTGAGCTCCTCCAGAAACCTGTATTGATGTCATTTTAATATTTTAAATGGTTCATTTGGCAAACATAAACAGTACCAATAGATTTGATTCTGTGGCCTTTCGCTTGGATAATGGATGTAGAACTTGGTACTAACTGGATTTTCTTGTCCCTCTGTTTTTAAAATTCAGATAGCATATCAGAAAAAAGAAGAAGAAGAAAGACAGAAAGCTGTTCAGGTCCTTGTGGTGGTATCATCTCTAGGGACCAAGATAGCTCAGGGCCGAAAGTTCCTTAGAATCCCCTTTGTCACCCTCACTCCAACCGGTTACTTAGCACCCAGGAATCATCTTTCTCTGCCAGCATCTGACCAAGAGCAGGAGGGAGAAATTAGTTCTAAACCATGTACCTCATGGTGAACGGATTCATTTTCTGTCATTCCCTTCCACTCCCTGATCCTACAGTTTGTTTGCTCACCTCGGTCTGGATTATTTATATTGTATCCTTAAGGAGATGTGTGGTATTTCCTTTTGTGCTTGTAATTATGCCGATTCCTTTTGACACTCTTGAAACATAGCCTTTGATTTACATTCTTGTCCTCTTTTTTTCTTTCTGTGGAACCAAGGGGATAGGTGTCAGTATTCTCTTACAATGCTCCCCTCACAGTGGTGGGCTGAGGAGGCAGCAGCAGCAGCAGCAGCAGCGGCAAGTTATAGCTTTCAATCAAAGGTGTAATCACAGTAAAAGATGAACACTATCATGTATTGCTGAGCTGGGATGTTTACATTTAGGCTTGTGATATTTCATGGGTTTATTGTAGACATCAAAAATCAAGAAGCAGAAGTCTTGCTGATTCTACTTGAACTGTCAATTTAAATCTAAGATAATATCTATTGTTTCCCTTTCACGTTCCTTAATAATCAAATTTTCTGTTTGAAGAAATACTTTAAGATTGAATGAATATCTTCAGAAGTTCATTGGTCCTCATTACTGACCTGGACAAGAAAGGAATTATCTTTTCTGCTTTGCAAACAGTGTTTTTATAAGAACACCATCTCTACATTAATGGAAAAAGCAGAGTTATTATATGTATATTTTTTACAAAGTTATTTTTATATTTTCGTGATTGAGGCAGGAGGCTTTTGAATATGAAATAGCCTGAGCTCTGTAGAGAGACTCAAGCTCAAAATAACCAAATATCTTTTTAATTATTTAGAATATGTTGAGGCTTAAACCTAATGATCAACAGTGATCATTGAGGTGCACTATTAGAAAGAGGTATCAGCATTGAGTTGACAGAATTTTTAGGAAGTCTTTGGAATACAATATTACATTTACAAAATCATTCCATTTTTTCTTATATTTTATATAAGCTTTTGTTATATTCATTTTTGTAATACATTTTATACTTTGAGACATTTATGTACTCATATGTCATGCTAAGAAAAGGAAATACATCTTAGATACTTGAAGCTTTTGGTGAGTGTCACAGCCTACCAAATGATATTTTTAAATATTAAATTTTATTTTATTTGCAGCACAGGGTTGTGGGCACACTATGCAAGTGCCCTGTCAGAAAGCTACACCTCCAGCTCCAAATGAATTGCCAATCAATGTGGTGGATTCAATTTGGACTTCCTGACAAGACTGGTGATGTCATTTAAAAAAAAAGAACAATTTTACAAGACAAACTTCCAAATATAAATCCCCAAAGTTGGACATAATCAACAACCATTTTGTTTCACAATTATAGCAACCAGTCATCAATAATTCTTAGATAAAATGTCTCAATATACCAGAAGTACATGTTTTCTATCAAAATAAATTTTTCCTCAGCGTGTATCCTAGGAAGAGAATCATTTAGGAGTGATTATGAATATTTGGAGGATGCAGAATATTTGGACCCATACAGTCTGATCACAACACTTGGGGCTAGAAGCCTGGAATCTGCATTTAAACAAGATCCTTCCTGGTTCACCAAGACACTGAATTTTAAGGGCCATTCATTGAAACAAACAAACAAAGCTGACACACAGTGAGCCTGAAACCTTAGTTAGGGAGGCAGAGTTTGGAAGCCATCTGTTCCCTCTCCACACTGAATATGTCACACTGTGTTGCTAAACAAGAGGGGACTCAGCACTCTGGGGGAGGGGGCGTCAGGGTAAGATTCCTTTGTTAAAGTAAACCATATTGAAATTAACAATGAGGTCTATAAATTGTGCTAAATGCAGATAACTTGAAATCTCCAAAATGGAATAAATTACTGATTATTGTTCTTTAAATGGATATCAAGGGTGTTCCAAATTACCAAATGTTTTGCCGTTTTGATAAATTGGTTTTAATTTTTTATCAGCCTGTATTTAAGTACTCTCCAGTAATGTGTGCCAGACAGATCCATTAGGCATCTGCAATTGCACTTATTTTCTTTAATGTATGAACTGTATAAACTAACTATAATTTGGATAGCATGGTGCCTAATTCCATTACACTGCTGGGAATGGCCCCTCTTGGGTTTGAACTGTAGGAGAAAAATTATCAAAATATCAGATAAGGTATCTTTATCTTTTGATTTGATTCTGGAAAACTGACTCCTGAGAAACATCAAAACAAAATCATCATACCAGGTTAAAATTAAACAATTTGATGGGGCAAATGAGAAGACATTTGGATTGCTTCTTGCAAAAGAGGAGGCAAACGTAATAAAGGCGCTGTCTTAAGAAAGCATAATTAACTCCTTGGCACCTCTAGATAGACTCGCACTGCATGTGCATTGCTGCCAGTAAAGGACATGCTTGGAGCGGCTGGCCAAGAAGAATTACAGGCACTCGCTATGACTTTAAAATATTCATGTTTCAGCTACAACACTGCATATTTCCAATTGACAGATATGGAAAAGAAATTATCTTTTTCTTTCTGTATTTCCTGGCAGGAACACCATATACCGTTAACTCTTTCGTTCACCAAATGTGATTGTTATCATTAGAGAACTTACTTTTTTTAAATCAACTCATAAGTTTTCTGGGATTTCCTCACAAATTTGAAGGTGATATTTCTTCACTGAAAACTGATTGTTTATGCTATGGAACGTTTGTTTTAATGATGCAAAGATGTGTTGCATTTTTTTTTTTTTTTTTACTGTTTCTTTTGCTTAACTCTGACATTGTTACTTTGCCTGTCTAAAACACCTGATTGATCAAAATAAAGAGCAAAGCAGTCAATATTGAGGCAGGAGAAAGGCTAGGCAGGACTGGCAGGTAGAGAGACGAAATGGGAGAAATCTGGAGAGAAGCAGAGGAAAGGAAGAAGCAAGGAAAGAAGGGCCCAGCCATCCAGCAATACAACCAGCCCCAGAGTGAGGGAAAGAAAAGATATACAGAGACAGAGGAAGATAAAAGCCCAAAGGCAGACAGGATAATTTAAGAAAAGCTGACATGAAATAAGCCAAGCTAAGGCTGGGTAGTTATAAGAAAGACTAAGCCTTGGTGTGTGGATTTACTTGAGAACTGTGTGACAATCCCTCCCAGAAAGGTACAAGACTAAAAGCAACCAACAACTGTTAAGAATTAGTCTTTGATTGACAATATAGTATTACTTTACTTTTGAAGTGGATATTTTCAAATAATATTGTTTTTACTCTTTTTACTGTTTTTGATGTAGCTCTCTGTCATATTTTTTAAATTTATTACTTACATCTCATTCTGAAGATCAATCACCCAACACTACAAATATGTCTCCCACTGAATTGCATCATAAAAAATGAACTAGTTGTAGATAACGTGTATTGGTCTGTTTTTTGTTTTTTTTTTTTGTTGTTGCTATAACAAAATACCTCGTTATAAACTTAATAAAGTAAAGAGGTTTATTTAGCTCATGTTCAAGGAACTTGTAAGTCCGGGATGGGGAGACCCTATTGGTTCAGCCTTTGGTGACAGCATCCTGGTGAAAAGTATCACAATGACTGACAGGTGTGTGGGGAAGAAAGCACAGCAAAACAAAAGGCGTGGCAGGCAGGAAGCCAAAATAAGCAGAAGCAGGGTTTCTTTGTTTCTCTTTTTGCACACTAACAACTCTTTGTTAGAACTATACAAAGTTACTGATGTAACATCAGCCTTAATTCTTTCTAAGAGCAGCATCCTCTACCCCAATTCTCCTGATCTTCATCTGAGAACCCTGCCCATCACCTCTCAACACTGCCCACTGAGGACCAAGCTTCCAGCAGAGTAGGATTTGAGAGACACTCTCAAATCATATCTGAGCAGAGCACAGCATGTTGTCTGACTCAGACCCAGCACAGTGACTTACACATGTTAGGTACTGACTCCCTCTGCAGACTGAATGGAAATTAAATGCTACTATTAGAAATCTGTCACATGACATTGATCATGAATTCTATAATTCTAAAGTCACATAGAATGTGGTGTGATGTGATGTGGTGTGGTGGTAGTGATGGTGGTGGTGGTGGTGTGTGTGTGTGTGTGCGCGCGCGCGTGCATATGGAGGTCAGAGTTCTACATCAGGTGTCTTCCTCAATTACTGCCTGCCTTATTTTTGAGACATGACCTCTTGTTGAACCTGGAACTCACTGATATTGTTAGCCTGGCTGGCCGTGCAGCTCCAGAGACGTCTCTGCCCTGGAGCACTGGCATTCCACCCCTATGCTGCCAGATTCAGATTTGAAAGGTTTGCACTGATTGCTAGAGTTCAAACTCAGTTCCTTCCCGTTACTTAGCAATCACTTTACCTGCTAACCCATGTCTCCAATCTCAAACCCTGTGTTGATTATGCACATTTTGTCACTAAGCTGTAATTAATAATGGCTGTAAAAATGCTAGTCATGATCATTCAGGAAGCCTTGAATTTTTTTTCAAAGTTTACATGGCTATTGCTTCCTTTCAATAAAGAAACACATGATTTAAATTCAGAATGTGGTATTGGCCATTTAGAGAAAGCAACTCAATAATAATGATCAACTTGACATTTCAATAGAACTAGGCACTTTTCAAGGTTTCCTATGGATTACCTCCTTTGATTCTTATAATGGCCACTTGTCACATCCAAAACACAAGCCTCATCTCCATTTAATCACTAATTGAATACTCTAGTGGACCACATAATAACTATACACTAACCTACCTGTTTATGTTAAAAGGAAAATTTACACCTTAAAAATCACTCTAAAAGAGATGCTTCTTTGAATTTTCACTGAATGTGGCATCCCATTTTTTTTTTTCTGAATTTGCTGTTTTTTGTTTCTTTCAAAAAGGGAAGGATCCCCAACCTCAAACAATCAGAAGTTATAGCAATTTCCGATGAGTATAATTATTTTTCTGCTTGCAACTAATTGAGTTAAATTTATTTTTGAATGGAGACATAATATATAATACAAAAACGTTAGTGACCAGATTTCTAGCTCAGGTCTGTTTCTACAGAGGATTTGTACCAGATCTGGAACTTGTTAGAGTGGCGAGGGTACAGGTTAGTGAGAAGTTGTTTACTTCAGATATTCAAGTCAGTGTCTATATTTGAAAACATCTTTCAAGTTATTAATACACAACTCATTGTTTGAAATGAGAATTTGTAACTTAACACTGTGTCTCAATCCATGCAAGCTCCCACTACAAAATACCCTAAGCTATGTGGCTGAAATAACAGCAATGTGTTTCCTCTGGGTTCTAGAGACTCACTTCACATCCAGGATAAACATTCCAGCCCCTGTGGTTTCTGGTGTTGACCATTTCCACCTTACAGATGGCATCTTGCTGTGTCCTCAAATGGAGCACTTTGCTTCTTAGGTTCATAAGCAGGGCAATGACAAGAAGGCGGGAAAATGGGCAGGGAAGGAAGGCAAGAGAAAAAAAGAAAAGGAAAAAGCTCTTGGTATCTCTTGTTATAAGAACACTAATCAATCAGAGCATGGCTCTACCATGAGTTCACTTACCCTCATTCACCTCCTAAGAAACCCCATCTTGAAAGATAGCCACCCATGGGGACTAATGCTCAGTGTGTATATTTTGTATTTAGTCTACAGCAACTTTTTTGATCCACCAGGATTTAGATGAAAGTTAATTTTTTTCCTTGAAATGGCCACTTGTACTATTATTTTCCTCTATAAGACCTTTGCATATTGTTTACACTTGGGAAAAGAAAGATGGATTCTAGTACTGTTAGAGTCTAACAATGATAAACAGGATATGTGCTCTGATTCTGCCTAGGCGTTTCAAAGCCCACTTCTAACCATTGTCATTTTATAAGAAATCAACAGTATTATCTTGCCTGGATCACTTATCTGTGGATAGAAGGTGTTAGAGATCCCTTATATAAAGCTTGTGATAATAAAGGAGACTAGTCCTTGGAGGGTTTCCAGTGTCAAGGTATAATATAATGCAGATTGCTAATGATAACTGTTATAAAAAAGATGTTCATGCTTATTGTAAAAACAGGCACCAGACTGTCATTACTTCAGCACAGTGGCTTCAGGTGAACAAATTTTAATGTACACTTTTTATGGTTAGCATGTTTGCTATAGAGAAAAAAACTATCCTCAGCCAATTCTATCCAGTTGTCTTTGAGGTGATATTTGTATATTTAATAAAAATAGCCTGACATATGAGAGGACAGAGGCTCCCCATAGAGCCTAGATGTGAAGGTCAGGCAGTGGTGACTCAAGCTGTTAATACTAACATTGAGGAGGCCAAGAACCTCTGGATCTCTTCAGTTCAAGGCAAACAGAGTGAAGTGGTAGTGGAACACACCTTTAATCCTAGCACTAAGAAAGTTAAACCAGAAAATGAGATACCTGGGCAGAGAAAGCAGAGGAAGAGGAAGTTCAGCCCTGGGCCTGGGACCTCCTTCCTTTTCAGCTGAGGACTTACAGGTGTAATATGACTTATTTGATGGCTCTTAATAAATGATGACAGCCAACATCAAACTTAATAGAGAAAAACTCAAAGCAATCCCACTAAAATCAGGAACTAGACAAGGATGTCCTCTCTCCCCTTATCTATTCATCATAGTTTTGGAAGTTATAGCTAAAGCAATAGGAGAACGAAAGAAGATTAAGGGGATACAAATTGGAAAAGAAGTGAAACTATCTCTATTTGCAGATGATAAGATTGTACACATAAGTGACCCACAAAATTCTACCAGGGAACCTCTACAGCTGATAGAGCGCATTCTACCTTCAGCACTGTAGCAGGATAGAAGATTAACTCAAAGAAATCAGTAGCCTTCCTATACACTAAAGATAAAAGGGCTGAAAAAGAAATAAGGGAAATATCACTCTTTAGAATAGCTGCAAATAGCATTAAATACCTTGGAGTAACTATAACCAAAGAAGTAACAGAACTATTTGACAAAAATTTAAATCACTGAAGAAAAAAAAATTGAAGGATATCAGAAAATGAAAAGACATCCCATATTCCTGGATAGGTAGGATCAACATAGTAAAAATGGCAATTCTACCAAAAGCAATCTACAGATTCAATGTACTTCCCATCAAAATCCCAACACAATATTTTATAGACCTTGAAAGAACAATAATCAACTTCATTTGGAATAACAGGAAAGTCAGGATTGCCAAAACAATATTGTTCAACTTAAGAACCTCAGGAGGCATCACCATCTCTGACTTCAAGTTATACTATAGAGCTACAGTAATAAAAACAGCCTGGTACTGGCATAAGAACAGACTTGTGGATCAATGAAATAGAATTGAAGATGCAGACATTAACCTGAAAACCTATGAACACCTGATCTTTGACAAAGAGGCTCAAAATATTGAATGAAAAAAAAGATAGTATCTTTAACAAATGGTGTTGTCATAGCTGGATGGTAGTGTGTAGAAAAATGCAAATAGATCCAAGCCTGTCACCCTGCACATAACTCAATTCCAAGTGGATCAAAGACCTCAACATAAACCCAGCTACACTGAACTTGATAGAAAAGAAAATGGGAAATACCCTCCAATGAATTGGCACAGGTAACCACTCCCAAAATATAACACCAGTGGCACAGACACTAAGAACAACAATCAATAAGTGGGACCTCCTGAAATTGAGGAGCTTCTGTAAAGCCAAGGACACAGTCAATAGGACAAAACGACAGCCTACAGAATGGGAAAATATTTTCACCAACCCTTATAAGTGATAGAGGACTGATCTCTAAAATATATAGAGAACTCAAGAAACTAGAGCTCAAAACCTTGAATAACCCAATCAAAAAATGGGATTCAGAACTAAAAAGGGAATTCTCAGCAGAAGAATTACAAATGGGTGAAAGGCACTTGAAAAAGTGCTCAACATCTTTAGCCATCAGAGAAATGCAAATCAAAACAACTTTGAGATACCATCTGACACCTGTTAGATTGGCTAAGATAAAAGACATAGATGATAGCCTATGCTGGAGAGCAAGGGAAACACTCTTCCATTGTTGGTGGGAGTGTAAGCTTGTTCAGCCACTCTGGAATGCAGCATAGAGGTTTCTCAGAAAACTGGAAATTCATCTCCCCAAGGATCCAGCAATACCACTACTGGGCATATAGTCTAAAGATGCACATTCATACTCCAAAGGCATTAGCTCAACTATGTTCATAACAGCATTATTGGTAATAGCAGGAAACTGGTAACAACCTAAATGCCCCTCAACTCAAGAATGGATTAACAAACTGTGGTACATCTACACAATGGAGTACTACTCAGCAATAAGAAAAAAATGATATCCTAAAATTTGCAGGCAAATGGATGGATTTGGAGAATATCCTCCTGAACGAGGTATCACAAACCCAGAAAGATAATCAGGGGATATACTCACTAGATAGTGGACTCTAAACAAAAAAAAAAAAAAAAAAAAAAAAAAAAAAAAAAAAAAAAAAAGCAAATCATGTCCAAGCTGCAAACCACAAACAATGAACAGCTTGGGATCTGAAACACCTTGGACAGACACCTTGGATCCCACTCCCTCTAGAGGAACACCTGACCCAGTCTTGATGTTGGGGAGAGGAAAGTGGATCTGCCAGGAGTGGATGCTGAACTAAGCCACCTTTGGACCTTGGAACCTCCTGCCCTTGCTGGGGAGGAGATAAAGTGATGTGGAGAAGAGAGAGTGACTGAAAGGGGCAGGAGGAGAAAGGGAGCTTGAACAAGGATATTCTCGGATAAAAAGTATGATTTTATTCATAATAAATAAATAAAAATAAAATAAAATAAATGTATATATTCTGCCCTGAGATATTTATTTGGTTTTGATATCTGACTTGTCAGATAAATCTACATCAAATGTGTCAAGTATGATTGATCATTTTTCCTAAAACCTTATGAAATAACTTCAAATTTTCTGTTTATGATAAAAGAACAAAAGTGGGTAAAAATTTTACTATTCTGAAAACCACCTCTAGATGCGTTATAAATAAGTAAAAATGAATTAATTTTGACAATAAAGAATTTTGTATAAACATAAATTACAGATACTTTATGTAAAGATTATAAAGAGTAGAAATAGTCAACAGTAGTTTGAAGTTATGGTAGTTAGCAGATATACTCCTGGATCTTGTTGATTGCTATTAAAAAAAAATGCATATACCGAGGATGCGATGACAGCTCAGTTGATTAAGTCAGAAAGACCCCAGTTAAATCCCCAGTGTACATGTAAAAAATGGGGGAATATGGTGATGTGCTAAGGGGTGGAGGGTTTGCTGGCCAGCCAGCCTGACCTGTTTGATGTAGTTTAGCCCAATGAATGACCCTGTCTCAAAATGAAAATGTTGATAGTACCATAGAACGAGGTTGCCCTTTGACATTCACATGCACACAAACACCATGCATATGTACACATAAACACAAAAAGTAATATGCTAAAATATTGTGACAATTTTTACATTTATAATTATATTCCATTTCTTTTAAAAATTACCTCCCCACCCCTGCCATCTCTCTCTGTATACATGTGTGTATAGTATGCCTATGGAAACCAGAAAAGGACCTTTGATCTCCTGCATTTAGAGTTCTGGTGGTTATAAACTATCCAAAATACTCTGGGAACCAACTCAAGAATTCTACAAGAGCAGTAATCACTCAGCTGCTCAGCCAATCCTCCAGCCCCAGTAGTATAATCTAATCATATGGAATATATTTTATATGTTAAAGCATTTTGTGAAGAGGATTCCCTAGGTTTCATGGAAGGGCCAAGGCAATTCTGAGACACACATCCCTAGCATTGACAGCAGCTGCTGGACAAGTTTCAGGCAGGCCTCTAGAAAGCCCATGCTGATGAATTTCTCTTTTTAAATTCTCAACACAGATCCCATCTTACTTATGCTGAACTAAGTTGAATCCTAAGATGCTTTTATGGTATCATTATCAGGTCACGTGCTATTAGCCTAATTGTATCACGGCTATCTAATGAGAATGCTTTAGATAGCATTCAATGGATCCACTGAGGTACAGCTGAGATTTGTAAGCCATGACAACTCTGCCTGGACAAAATAGTCAATTATCACTTCTCAGGAAAACCCAACTTATTTTAGACCACTTTCTCAAATCACATATACAATTCCCTGGAGAAAATTAATATACCAGAGTGGCTAAAGGCCAAGAAGCAATGCAAAGATTCCAGGTTTCTTTGTTTTACTCCAGGTGTAACAAGTGTGAAGGAGCAAACTGAACTGTATGGATGGACCACCATGCTTGCTTGATGCATATAATCATCTTTTCTGCTCATATGCTATAACAACTGACTTTTCCCTTCAGACTTATATGTTATTCTTCCTTTTTCATGAACAAAAACTACTTGTTACAGTTTTCTACTCATAAGCTATCACTTACCATTGTATCTCTTATTGAAACACTGACTCAAGATGTATTTCTTATTGAAAATATGTACTAGAAGCTAGGAATTTGACTCAATGGTAAGACATTTACCTAACATGTATAAGGCCTACAGTTCAATCCTCAACATTGTCATAAAATAAAATAAAAAATAGCAAAAAAAAAAATCATGCAAGCAAAGAAATGAGATAAAGTAGTCATTGCTTACCTACTAACTACAGAGTAAAAGGCATGTGAATTTATAGATGAGTTGCAGCTGATTGCTAGATATCCAAGCATAAGATGTTCTTAGAAAATCTTGAGAAAGGGCAAAAAGTTGGCACCACATTTTCTTCTGATGTATTTTAACATTTAATTCTTCTGTTCCCTATTATTACACACTTTCCATAATGAGAGGAGCTGGCTTTAATTAATTCACCCAATACCTTCTGCTTGGGCTGGGTGCCACCAGGTACACATAGATCTGTCTGTCCTTTCATAACAAACACCATTTCTTTTTCCTCTCCTCTCTCAGCAAACTGAGAAAATGACTGGGGGTCCTGCTAATTCCAAAGTCAACTTGGCTTTCCTTCCTCTGGAAAGAAGATGTGTTTGATTCTTGACAGCTTAGACAGAGCTTGGAGACGCACACTTGAGAGTCCCAACATTACCGGGTGTAGTATCATTTTTCAATCAAGAATCCAAGGTTTTGCTTGAGGATACAGCAAGGAGTATTTTGTGGTTGATGAAGAAGCGATAAGTGTGAAGTATAGAGGAGGGAGGGTAGGAAGGGGAAGTAAGTAGAAAGAGGGCCGTGGCCTTCCAAAGGTTATGGGTAGGGTTCAAGAGAACATTCAAAGGAGAAACACATGATGAACTTAGTCTAACTTCGAGTTTATCACAGAATTTGAGGAATTGATGTGGATAGAATTGTGACTCAGTGATTAAGGGAGCTTGCTGCTCTTGCAGAGGCCCGGAGTTCAGTTCCTAGATCCTCTATCAGGTGGCTTGAAATTGTCAATAACTCCAGATCCAGGTGATCCAACAACTTCTTAGGGCCTCCTCCTGTTTCCACACAAATGTTCACACACAGAGACACACACATGCACACACACTCACACACATGCAAAACAAAAAGAGAAATATTCCTTTAAAAAATGAATGAATCCATTTTTAAGCCATAATTTTGACATCTTTGTCCTGTCCTCTTGCTGCTGTGATGTGAGGAAACAGTATTCAATAAAAGCCAAGTCTCAGTCACTACTAATGCCAAAATACAAGGCACAAGCCTCGGTGCATGATGAGGATTCTGACAGGTCACTGCTGAAGGAATGAAGACAGACCAGTGTCAATTTTACCTTTCTGTTCTTCTCGAAAATGACACGAGAGCACAGTGTAATGAGGTAAATGACCCATATCACAGATCATCAAACTCAACCTCTGGTCCAAATTCAGCCTGGCATCTGTTTTTGTAAATAAAGTTTTGTTGAAACACAGCCATGCTCATTTGGTTATTTATTGCCTATGGCTGTTTTCACACTACAACTTGCATAGTTGAGTAGTTACAGCCGAGACCATCTGGCCTGCAGAGCTGAAAATATTTACTATCTGGCCCTTCACCAAAAAAAGTTTGCTGAATCTTGATCTATATTAAGGGATTGGGAGTTTTCTTTGAGGTTAAAACAATTTGGCAACTAGAAGAATCTGAGGCTATTTCAGGGCAGGGCTTGGATCAAGAAGAAAGATAGTAGTTCTCCGTTAAGAGTTCTTGAAAAGGGAGAGCGAGGGGACAGGGTTGGGGTGGGCACAGAAATCAAGGAGACGGATTTCCAGTCAGGCCTCTTTTTCGTGCGGTGTCTTGAACCATACCCCCACTCGCCCACCCCCAGCCAGGTTCACACAGTGAAAGCTTCCTTCTTTAAAGCAGCAGTCTTGGAAGGTGAGGCCTACTGGGAAGTTCGGGTCATGGGGCGGGGTTTATCATGGGCCTAAATTCCTGACACAGCAGTGGAGCTGAGAGTCCCTTCCTGCACTTTCAGTTCTCACAGGTACTCACTTGCCTTCTGCATTCCCACCATGGATATCATCTCACAGGACTCTTGCCAAACACGGTTCCCATAACCTTGGCTTCCCCGCTTCAATTACCGTGAGCCAAATGGACTTCTGTTCTTTATACATTGCTCGGGCTTTAAGAGAAAATGGATGAAATACCTTGTAACAGCTGTGATTGGACATCACTTTTTCTAAAAATTAGAAGAAAACCACTATAGAAATTAAAAAAAAAAAAATCCTTAGCTCATATATGAGTGAAGGGACCAGTCATTTACTCTCTGACTTATTTAGCCTTCCCTTAGAGAACACTCATGTGATTTGAATCCATCTTTTGAATCCATCTTTTACAAGGTGCCTAGGCTTTGCAGTAGGTTTTGATAGAAACATGGGAAAATAAAGCCTTGTAGCTTCAGTTTGCCAAAACCAGGCTGTGAATGACAGATCAACAAAGAAACCTCATCTTCTTTCCTCCTCTGAACTCATCTATTTTCCCTTCCTCCCAAATGCCAAAAACGAAGCCCAGCTATGTTTAAAACTCATGCTAATTTTAGCCATTTGTGTGCACTGCTTGTCTATTACAACATTATTATCATGGAGTACAGTTATAGTTATTAATATCATTAAAGATGCATGCATTAACTTACCAATGATTTTATTGTCCACTTTCTGAATAGCTCCGGCAATAAGCTGAGAGGTAATTTCATTGCCTTTAAAGTCAAGGACCTCCACTAAAGTTTCAAGTCTTTCCCAAGCATGTGTTGTCTTGAATAAATCAATCTCATTTTAGTTTTAGCTTTTACATCCATATAGGAAAAATCATTTACTATATTTGGTATTTAAAGGATACTATAACATGAAAAAATATAAAGTCTGTGATATTTAACTCTTGAAGCATGGTGGACCTTCCCCACAAATCATAGGAAATAGAGGGATTTACTGTGAATGAGTAGAGACTAGTTGGAAACATCATGCTTTTTTTTTTTTTCTTTTTCTCCTCATACATATTACTGTTCATTCCCCTGCGGCTAAAAAAGCACTCAAAGCAGCAAGAGATGAGATATTGATAGATGTGTGCTGATCACTCTCCACTTAAACCCGGTCAACCCTGCTAGACATATTGACTTAGGTTCTATAGCAGTTAAATGTGCAAAAGATTCTGGGTGGCCACTGACGTGAGCCAATTCTTTGAAGGTTCATCAATGTTAACATGTAAAGGTAGGTAGTTTTAGAAAATACTATCAGTTGCCTGTGGGATGAGTCTATTAAAAGGTCTTCTTAATAAATCTTAGAGCTGAATTAGAGTTAATCTGGTTATAGTTTCTGGTCTCGAGGTTTTGTTATACAGATTTTAATTTTAAATTGTTAAAACATTTCCATGTATTTCTCAAAATAAGCAGCCCTGCTAATCTTACTTATAGCCAAATTATTTTTAAAATGTTATAACCATCTAGTGGTCTTTGGGGGAAATTTTAGCAAGATTTTAAGTGCTCATTAACTAAAACTATATGATAGGGAAACACTGAAAGAGCACATGAAGTAAGCTTCCATGTGAATATGAATTAATACACTATACTATCCTGAGACAAAGTCATCAAATAACATTTTGTGAAAAATTTAAATTGAAGTTTGAAGATCTAAATCCTATTGCACTATGTAATAGTGAAAGAAATGTGCATGTAACATGTTTGTTGAATCTGAACTAAGTACCGAAAAACTACTTTAAATACGTAAATTAAGCAGGAAAAATGGTTTAGTGTATAGCGTTCACTGTGTAAGTATCAAGACCGGGGTTCAGAGTCTCAGCTCCCAGTTAGTGCTGGGCAAGAATGCCCGCTCATCCTGGGAGGCACACATAGGGACTTCCCAGAACAGTCTAGCTGGACGTTCTAGAGCAGTGAGCTCAGGTTTTCACCAGAGATCGCTACTCAGCAATAAAATAGAACCATCCAAGTTGAAACTTTAAATCAGTCTCTGGCCTCCACAAGCATGCACATGAACACAAGTGCGTGTGCATGGGCACCTACATTTGTGCCCCCACACATATAAGTGTACACACACACAAACACACACACAACATATGCATCTATACTCATAAAATAAATGCTTAACTTGTTGAGAAATGTTCATTCTGTAACAAGTTATTCAACAATTATATTGCATAAGTCTGTAATTGTAGTCTCTTAATAATCTTCTAGAAAAACATTACAAAGGAATAAAGAAAAACTAATTTTAAACCTTTAGTACCTACTTAGCTCAGGACAATGGTTCTTAATATACAAAAAAGAGTTCATATTGTCACATCTATTTTCTTTTTTTTTTTTTTTGTGTTTAGAAGGAATTTTATTCTGAGGAGAGGTTACATTTATTAACACCATAGAACATTAAACACAAGGGCACTAGGGCATCCAAATATTGTGTTTATTTGAAAGGAACTTAGAATCTTAGAAGTTTATTTTACAACAAAAGAAGACATCCATGGTCATAAAAGTAGATACTACATAAAAATGAGATATTACATGAGGCAATTTTTTATATCCAAGTAGTTATTATTATTTGTGTTCTGACCAATGAGCTTACTATACTATGTCATTACTATATTAGTAAGCATTCTATCATGATAACAAATTACCTGAGACACTCAATTTAGAAGATGATTTTTGTT